>LZPO01077091.1:14989-25789 GCA_001675575.1 Neotoma lepida
TTGCTTCTTTAGTATAATATCTATAGAACTATGTCAACATGGTGAGGTGACTCCGGGAAATTACAGGAATTGTTAACAAGAAAAACATCTAATGAAAGACAATACTGTGTGATCTATACATGGATCATAGACAGACATTGGGAAAACAAATGAAGGTTTCCTTCATCTATTGTCGAGAAAACACACAACTGGTTCTTCTCAGTACAATGATNGATGACTTGGAGACTTGCAGTTGAGACTGAGGTCTTTGCAAAGCATGTTACTCGTGACTTCAGATGTAAGGAGCTTGTGGTCCAGCGTCTCAGTTCTACAAAGCTACAGAGCCTCTCAAAGAGGAGCAGCTTGTTAGACAACTCCATTCGTTTGGGAAGAAAATCACATACTGCTCTCACATTGGTCTTTGAGACCCTGTAAGGTACCTCTATGTGTGGGGAAACANGAAATTTTTTTGACATCTGCCCCCAAACAAACCAAAATAAAAATGCAAATTTGCAAAATAGTACAGAGAACTCTATCAGCTCTATAGAAATTATGTAACCTATGCAATCAAGATGAAAAGTAATTATTCTTATTTAAGTATTAAGAACTNGGTAAGTAAAGAAGGCTTTGGCCATTTATCAGAGGTTATGTCATACACTCCAGATTAGGCTGCAATACCTATACTGACACAAGCTGAAGAGAGCAGTAAACATCACAGCTTGTTGTATGGGAAGACTAAAATTATAGTGGAAGTGAAGAATGATATTCCAGTTTATAGAGTCAGTTAAATTTTGACTATTAAAATTTAGAGAGAGGAGAAGGAAGAAATGATCAATACAAGTAAAAAATTTCTTGTCATAGATACCAATTGATTTATCACATTAGCTTAGTATTAGATGGAACACATTTTACCAGATCTACCACCTCACTCCATATCCAGACTTCCCAAGTCCTCTTCCAGTATCCAATCTGATGTGTAGCTACTGTAATCCGTACCTGGTTTTCTGCTATCTATCAGGTCTAACCACAGTCCCACAGCCAGTGCCTAGGCTTAGTCTAGACACTTGAACCTTGCAGCAGCCTAAATCTAGGCTTCAACAAGGTCCCACACCTTGTGCACATGCCTAGTTCAACTTCATCCTCCTGTACCACAAACAACCTCTAGGCTTGAGCTAGGGCACTCTGTATCTGCATCCACCCACCTCATTCTAAAACACAACTTCCCACATCTTCCCACACTTCCTCCAGAGTCTTGCATGGTGGATCCCCAGGAACTTCTCATCCACAATATTTTTACAACCTACAGAATTTATCTTGGGACCCACAACCAATGTGTCAGCCTTTCCTGCCCTCTCTGCTAGAAGTGTTAAGCTTGAGTCAGTACACTCCCTACCTATCTGCTGAACTACAGAACTCTCGCATGTCATATTTGAACTTTCCACTCANACCTACCACCATGATCCAGACTTAGAACAGGAATTACCTCCTATATTCCAACCCAGTTCCTTCCATCCATTTGACTTCATTCTACCCAAGCCATTTCCAACCTCTAGAAGCATTGTACAAATGAGAATGGCAAAGATGAATGATATAACCAACCACAAATGCTGGAGAGGGTGTGTGGAAAAGGAAACCTCCTTTCACTGTTGGGACAGCAAACTCATACAGTACCATGGAGATCATTACGGACAATTCACAAAAATATGAAAATAAATCTCCAGTGTAACCTAGCTATAACACTCCTTGGCATAAGAAGAGGCAAATGGCATCTTAAAGCAGTATGTAAAGCACCTTGTGTGCAGCACACCCATGTGTACTGCGATCAAACCCTTGGTCACATTTCATCTCTAGGAGGAAGCAGCTGGGCCCTAGGGAGGTAAAGAGTTTTTGTCTCAGTCTGTATCACTGTGTGGGTTGGGTTACTACTCCACTGTTGACAGTAATAAGTGGCAACATCTTCAGCTTCAATGCTGCTGATTGTGAGAGAGTAAGAGGTCCCAGACCCACTGCCACTGAAACGAGCTGGGACTCCAGAAGCCAGGCTGGATGTGCTATAAATCAGGAGCTTAGGGGAGGCCCCTGGCTTCTGCTGGTACCAGTGCAAGTAACTGGAGCTTACACTTGAGCTGGCACTGCATTTCAAGGTGACCTTCTCCCCTGGAGATGCAGCCGTGGATGCTGGAGACTGGGTAAGCACAATTTGTCCATTGGATGCTGTGAGCAGGAGAAAGCAAGGAAAAGAAAGACATGTTAGTAGACCTAGAGATATAAAAGTAACCTCATACCACCCAATATGCAGAAGAAAGAAAATGAAAAAGTTTATATTAGCCTCAGAATTCACCAGGGAAAAGGATTGTGGATTCTGAGCTCAAATGTCCTCCTCTGTCTTACCTGTGACACTGAGTAGCAGGAAGCTGAAAATCTGCACCAGAAAATCCATTGTGCTTTCTAATCTTAGTCTCAGGCTAATTACTGCTCTTCTCATACATACATCTCTTTAAAACAACTGTGAACCATTTGTGGTTTCTGAGGATGAANTATGCAAATATCAAGATATAGTCCAGGAAGTTCTTAGCTTATAAACTTATGAGGTCTTTCAACTAGGATAAAAATGGTTAATCCAGGAAAATATCTACTTATTTGTAGACATTACACTGATAAGGAATGAAATCTCTGTCTTTATTTTCCTTCTTTGTGGTTCAGACTATTACCCATGTGCTTTCTGTGAAAACTAGCTAAAATTGATTTGTTAAGCAAGGCATGTTCTGTTGAGGAATTAGATGTGTATTTCTCCCATGATAAAGCTGTGCTGAGGATGTCTGATTATAACATTCTCAGAGAACTTTTAGAAGCCTTATCTGCTTTCTGTTTTCCTGGAAGCTGCTCAGCAGAGACCTCATGATGGGAATGTCTTTCTAAAAATGTGTTGCTCTGATTGGTTGATAAATAAAGCTGTTTGGCCAATGGTGAGGCAGAATAAGGTTAGGCGGGACATTCGAACTAGGGGAAGAGAAGCCGAAAGCAGAGCAGGGGCAGACGCCATTCTGCCACCTAAAAAGCAACATGTAACGGCACACAGGTAAAGCCACGTGGAACACGTGGCGACATAGATTTATAAAATGGGTTAATTTAAGATGTNAGAGCTAGCTAGCGAGAAGCCTGCCAGGGCCATAGTTTAAAAATGATATAAGCCTCTGTGTGTTTATTTGGGTCTAAGCAGGCCGTGGGAGCCGGGCGGGGAAACCGGACAAACTTTCATCAACAACCTCACTCAACCATTCCAGTCTAATCAGATGGCCATGCACACAAAACACTTGGAAAACCAGCACCCACGTGTGTGATCTGGAACCCACTTGTGCTCGGTGACATTGCTGCAACAGTCAAGCACTTATGCCATCCCTAGGAGAATAGGGGAAAAAATCTCCCATTGAAGTGGATGGAAACACAGGTACCGATTTTGTATTAACTATCATTTGTCCAGGACTACTACAGGCTAGATTTAAAAGGATCCTGGACTGGAGTTTCATGAAAACACACTCATCTGATGATCTGTGACTGTTTTGTTCATATCATGTTATTATGTGGGAATATCTGAGCATACTTTGCAAATAAATTACATTTTAATTATTAAAGGGTAACAGCTCCTTAAACTGCAAATTCATGTAAAAGATTGATCAAAAAATTTACTTTATCCCACAGCAAATTTCTATTACATTCTTATAAACTTTGAAGTTAAACAAAGCTGAAGAGGAAGCATGGTTATCTCTAGATTTTCCTTTAAGAATGCTTCCCTTGTTCCTCCCTTCATAAAAGATTCCTTCATTGTGTATCAATGATAAGGAAAAATAACTAAGAGACTCTGTGAATAAATACTTATTTTGAGAGATACTGACCTAAGAATTATTGAATTCAGATGTAGTATAAAGTATACTTTTATGAGCAATCAATTTTAAGTAAATGAATAATTTTCCTTCAAAATAACCCATGGTCTTGTCTTTCACTGTTCATGTTTAGTAGGTAGTTTCAAGTCTTATTCTTGTTTCTTCAGAATGAAAGATCTTCCATAATTTTTGTGAAAATATATTTTTTTTAATTTCACAAGTGAGGGCACTATACCATCCTTGGTTTCATATAAAACAACAATTCAATACATTAGTCAATGTGTGTAAACATGGATAAAGAAAAAGATATCTTCATCATGTCTATTCTGAAATTAGTGTTGGATCCTCAAGAGACCCTAAAAAGCAGAATAAAACTATTTTTGTGTCTACTGAGATTGAAGTGCATCCAATATTTTAATGTTTTTAGATTTCTGATTTTATTCTCTCTGTATGAGTGTTTTGTCTGCATGTATTTATGTGCATAGCATGCATGCTTGGTACCAAAGAAGTGAAAAAAGGGCTTCAGGTACCTTGGAATTGGTGTTGTGAATGTTTGTGGGCCGCCATGTGAATATTGGCAATTGAACCCAGGTCTCCTGCAAGAGCAACAAAAGCTTTTAACTTCTGAGGCATCTCTTGATCCCCAGGGACATCCAATCTTAATCTTCATGGCAATTCAGTTCTCTCCAATATGCTCTAGTACTATGACTATGACAAGCTGCCAGTGGTAATGGATCTTACTGATCCAGGGAAGACCACTGCTAGAAGCCAGAGTTCTGAGAGAAACTGGTCCCCTCTTCTGAAGACAGTTCAGTGGGAAAACTGTGATTGTGGTCAGTGACAAGACAACTGTCAAAATAAAGTGCACAGAGCCGGAAGATTTTCCTGGGTGTCAAGTTAATCAAGAGCCTGCGCACTTCTTCTTTTTTAGTGCTCCAGTGATTGCAGCTCTAAGGNTGGTGGTATTGACTGAATGGATATGTTTTAGTGCTTCCATCTACTGTTAAGATGACCAAAATGAAGATAGGGTAATGTCTATTTTGGAGTCTAGAGGAATAGCTACGTTCACAATGATCAATGCCAAAAACTAGTGCATTTAGGAAAAAAATCCTTTTGAAAAGCACAGACAGAATTTTTTTGTCCTTCTGGTTTTCAGAGACATAATGAAGAATATTGTCCAGACAGACACATGCACACATATACTCATATATATGAATATATATATGTATATATATACACATATACCCATATACTCATGCCATCATGATATAAAGAAGCATCAATGGGAAAGTGTTCAATACAGGTGAAGAAGTGTCTAAAGTATATGAGTTTTTATGAGCCCATTAAGTCTGCATTTATAAATACTACATACTCCTTGTTTTATATTGTGGTTACAAATAGTTAAAATAATGTAGAACTTGCTTATGGTAAAAATAGTACCAGTCATTTAATAAAAAAGACAAATTCAATTGTGGAATATCCTATGTAATTTCAGAAAGACAGTACCCTGTGATGTAGGTGTGTCCTCTTGTGATCATGTGGCTCCCTTTGTTGCTCCAGTATGTTGCTACTACTACTCAGAATCAAGAAAGAATAGTGATACCACACCCCATGGTACAGTAAATGGTAAATATTTGCAATTAAAAATTAGATTTATATTGAAAACACAATATTTTGGGGGCCTTATAAATGCAAATTGTTACTTAGCTGAACCACTGGATGTAGTATCAGTAAGCTCAAGACTGTGAAATCCCACAGAGGATAGCAAGACACAGGTGTTTGTGAGATAAATGCTGATGACTCTGTTGTAGAATGGCATATGAGTTGTAGTAGCTTGCATAGCATCTTCATTCTAAGATATTCAAGGATAGATGAATAGATAAGCGAATAATAGCTCTGAAGATGTAAGGCCTGTGGATCATCTGTTTAAACCAGATGACATCCTGGATTTAATTGGCAATTAATTCCATGATTCATCCATGAGATGAATCAGAAGACAGTCATCCTGCAAGCTTTAGTGTTTTGTTCCACAGACTTCTGGGCACTGAATTATCACATGAAGAAGAATGAAAACAGAAGGTCTCTGCTGAATATCTCTATCATTTCAACTCCAATTGAACATGCTCTGTATAGTCCACTCTGAGATTCCCCACCTAAGACAGCTGATATTCCCAGAGGGGACACAGATTGCCAAGAGGGGACTATGATTCACAATCAATACAGATTGTTCATTTTGAATATGGATCTATTATTATTATTTGGTAATTTTTGTCATTTGTTGATCTTGAATAAGATGTTAGAATTAGGTTGGGTTATTTTATAATCATTCTTTTATTTTTTGAAATTATAATATAACCATATAATCTTANCACTTTCTTTTCCTCCCTTCAAAAATACCCATATACTCTCCTTGCTCTTTCTCAGATTCATGACCTATTATTTCTTATATTCCTTATACTATACGGATTCCTTATATTACATGGATTGAAANAAGGGTATTTATATACACTCAAACCATATAATATTTTATATAAAATATGCAACTTCTGTTTGCAAAGGTAGAGAGCATTACAGGAAACCACAACTGATCAAAATGTAGAGAGCATGAGATCATGTGATGATCAGTCCCAAATGATCCATCTACAACACAGTTTCCACACCTGTAGCTCAGGGATCATTGCAGAGTGGGTAGAAAGATTGTAAGAGCCAGAACTGCAAGTTTTCTCTGAGATTGTGTTTCTTAGCTATGTCAAGGAGGCTGCATCCTAGACGTCTAACTGCAGCTGCCTAAACAAGGCTTGAACAAGGATAACTCCACCAGACATGCAAACATAGATGCTTGATATCTCCACGGGACTCCACCCTAGATAAAGAACTATGGGTAACTGGGGAAATTCTGAGAGTGGGAGAAATGGTCTTACCTGGAGTAGACCCTACAGGTTGATTATCTGATATCAAGTGGTCAACAAAACAGAATCTTATTCTCAAATCTGTGCTTTCCGCTTTTCTTTACCTCTAGGATAATAGGAATGAGGAAAATTGTTTTCTGAGTTTTCTTCTCATAGAAGGTGCCAGAGAAATCTCAGTTTTTCGTCCTGCTATTTATGTATTTTACAGTATCTGTCTTCCTGGGAAAAGGATCTGAACATGGAGACCTTCAAAATAATACAGGTTATTGTTACTGCTCTTGGATTCCCAACCGTACCTGATGGTAAGACCCTATTGATGAACACAATATACACTTTGGAATAGGGCATGAAGAAATCAATTTGGTATGGACAAAGTAGCTTCTAGTGAAAGACTAAAGCTGGATAAAACACCATTTCTGTGGTGTGATCAAATTTTATAAAAAGTGAAAAGATTATCTACATGTAAATACACAATTGCTGAGATAGCCTCTCCTTGATGGACAGCTGAGGTCTGGTTTCTAAATGAACACCGGGATATTCCCTGTCTTAAGTATCAATTTTTCTGAATATCACTTCCCACTTCCCCAAAGCCAATCAAGTAATGATATTATCTAATAACTTTTTATAATTAAGTTTAAAGTCTGATTCACAGGAAAACACCACATTCCTGGTGCTGCAGACATATGTGGCCATGATTTATAGGGAATATGCCCTTCAGAATATAGGAAAGTGATTTTCTTATAAAGAGAAGCAACAAGTTAGGGAATTCACTGCCACAAGATAAGCCTTTTAGGGGACAGGAGTGATGATGGCTCAGCAGTTAAGAGCACTGACTGTTTTTCTAGAGGACCTGAGTTCAATTCTCAACACCTACATGGTAGCTTACAGCTGTCTGTAACTCCAATTCCAGAAGATATGCATTTGCATGCAGACAAAATACACATATACATAAAATAAAATAAATAATTTTTAAACAGATAATCCCTCTTTTAGATACTCCAGGGAGTCCTTTATCTGGAAACAAATAGAGTAACTATTTCATTCTAAAAACACATAATTGTATGTAACTCACTAAACATCTATAAAAAAGAAGATAAAATATTAGTGTGGAAAAACACAAAGGTTCAAAGATTAAAAAACAAAAGAAGAAATGTGAAATATGCAAAGAATACATGTTATGAATGTGGCCTCATCAATTAGTGACTATGAGTCTATTTTTTTCCAGTTAAAATAGTTAAAATTGCTGAATTAAATAACAAACTGGGTGTTCTTATGAAAATAAAAAATTAAAATAGATCTATATTCACACACTAAAAGTTGGGAATAACAGTTTTTACATAAATAGAAAATATAAAGAGTGGGAAATGCAATATTTATAGTATATGAAATGGAATTTAAATTAAAAAACTAATATGAGATAAATAAATTAATTACATAAAATAAAACAGTTTAATGAGAGGATATGTCACACCCAGTTGCTAAAGTGAGTAATTTTAAATGAGTGATGAAAGCAGACAAGACCTATTCAAGCATGATGGGTCTTCAGTCAGCTTTAGCCCATCAATCANGCATGCTGAGCAGGCACTGGTANAGCATTCTCCTGAGGTGGATGGAATACCAAGGCTTATGAAGCTGATGAGGCTGATAAAGCCAGAAACAGGTAGCACTTGAAATACAGTGCACACATCAAGCTCCAGAGCCCTCAGCTGTAACCAGTTACCTTGAGAGTCTCTCTCTCTCTCTCTCTCTCTCTCTCTCCTCTCTCTCTCTCTCTCTTTCTCTCCCCTCTCCCTCTCTCTCTCAGATGATACGCATGTGTCAAGCACCTCAGATGAGCAACATATTTAACAACTGGGTCATCCCAACCAAAGAGGTTTTTGTTAGTGTGTGTGTGTTACTGTGGAAGGAACATGTGTATCTTGAGAATAGTAATACATTCCAACATCCTCAGCCTCCACACTGCTGATTTTCAGTGTGAAATCTGTCCCTGTTCCACTGCCAATGAACCTGTCTAAGATTCCATATTCCTGGAGATATACCCCATAGATGAGGAGCTGTGGAGACTGGCCAGGCCTCTGCAGGTAGCAGTTCAAATAAGTATCCCCTTCACTATAAGACTTTGACTAGAACTACAAGAGATAGAGGCTTCACCTCCAAGGGTGACCAGCAGGGATAGTGGAGTCTGGGACATCACAACATCACCACTGGAAGCTGAAATACTAAGAGAAGAGTAAAAAGTCATGTGGAAACTTCATGAGCAATCTTTTAGATTTTCTTTGTTACTTATTTTAAGTGAGATTTTCTTGTAGGTGGTATTTGTTCATATACCAAATCTTTCATCACAAAACAAGTGATTATAAAGCCCTAAAGGGACTCTAGACAGACTGTAGACAAAATTAAATTCCATCTGGATCAAAATCATCTGAGGAGCCAGGATTTCATCTTCAGATCCTTCTCTCACAGGCCTAAACCTCACATGCTAATCTTGGAACCTGAGACCTGCTATCTCATACATGGACAGAAAGTACTTGGACAGCAGTGTGCTCCAGAGCAACCCTCCTACTCTATTTTGCTTTGACATTTCCATCACTTCTTACCAGGAACCCAGAGCATCAGCAGCCCCAGGAACTGAACAGGGAACCCCATTTTGAGAAGATAACCTGAAGCGTGTGATCAGTCAAGGAACGAGTACAACCAGCAAGGGAAGCTCTACGCTAGGGAGGAATATGCAAATATCAAGGTTTATGCAGCAATATAGACAGAGGGAAGAGTTACACGGGNCTCTTACGTTTCTAAAAAACAACAAAAATGATCTTTTTGTTGGGGTGTAATTGGTAACATAAAATGTGTTGATTGATAGAAATAGCAAGATGTTGAAAATTCAACATGGAAGTCGCAGTTTGTGTTCCTGACTCTCTTCATNCATGACAAGATAACAAGCACATCAGAGGGGATGATAAGGAAGACAAATCCATCCAGGCCNTTCTCTGGGAGTTCAACAGCTGTGCTGCTTGCTCTAGTCCATCTCACAGAAGAAGATCTAGCATTTATTCCAGTGCTGCTCTAGGGAGTCTGAGTGGACACAAAGTAGTTCACGTGTGTTTGGGTGCCTATTCAGCACCACGTTAACTTTTGAAAAATACAAAATGTAATTNTTAGGAAGTGTCTTTCCTCCAGGACAAGTAAATTTGTCCATATTAGTATAAAAATAAGCAAAAAGACCAGAAGACAAATACTTTCTATCACCAAAACATAAAAGTGAAAATGAAAATTTAAATAACAGTAATACTGAATAGATTTGAAGAAATGTACAAAGTATGGAAAAGGTCTCTTGTCCAGGCAGCTAATGATCTTATAAGTGTGTCTCAAGCATGTGGTTTTATATGCATTAANCATGTGTAGCTTTTTATATTGCAACCACACTCCCATGAAATGATTTNAATGCAAGATTTTGACAGAGGTTAGAAAATCTCCACTCTTCCTCTCTGAGATTGACTAGAGCAAGAAGCATGGCTGTTCAGCTCCCAGAAAAGGGCCTGGATGCATTTGTCTTCATTATTATTCCNTCTGATGTATTTGTTATTTTGTCACTTATTAGGAGAGCCAGAAACACAAACGTATCAATAGCATTAATAGCTCTGTTTCTATATAAATCTGAAAGGGTTTCATGCCTCANATTAGACTATGGAACACTAGGTAACCTGTTGTTTCATCTGGCAAACACCCACCACAGTTCCCACATGATTCATATCTGTAATTAGTAATAAATGCCTCCAAAGGGAAAGACTTCCTTGGCATCTTGGGAAACAATAAGGATCAACTTGACATTGTTTGTTTTCTTATTGGCTCATAGGAAAACTGTTTCTGTGGAGTCGCCATCAACACTTAAACTTGGAATTATAAGGCTGTCTCTTATACACATCTAGATGTGTATAATCATCAACACTTAAACTTGGAAAGTGAGGCTCTATTAATTTCATATTAGGAAAACCTAAGCCCTCTAGCATCAGTTATAAGGTTATCCACATCAG
>LZPO01077092.1:0-14143 GCA_001675575.1 Neotoma lepida
AAAGTACTGGCAAGAAGCAGAAAGGTATATAAGGTGTGGAAACCAGAAGCTAAGGCTCTTAAGCTTTCAGACTTTGAGCAGCAGTTCAGCTGAGATTCATTTGGGTGAGGACTCAGAAGCCTACAGTCTGAGGAAACAANATCANNTGAGGAGTTGGCAAGGTGAGGAGGTTGGCTGTGGCTTGTTCTGTCTCTCTGATCATTCAGAATTTACCTCAATACCTGGCCTGGTGTTTTCAATTAATAAGACTGTTTAAGATTCGCTCTACATAACACAACTTGAAGTGGGACATAATTCCTTTGAAGGTTTTATAAAATATGGGAAAGTATAGAGACAACACCATCTTGGAGTGTTTTCTCCATGACTTCAAGGCTAACTTGCTATTTGAAGTCTGGAACTGAGTTTGTAAAATATGCAGAGTATGTGGAGAAAGAAAATGAGACTCTGAAAATTCAGTTTCTTCCCTAAGGTCATTTGTACACGACCATGCTACTACTGCATCGTATATGGTATATGGTATATGGTATACAGTATACGGTATACGGTATATGGTATATGGCATATGGTATATGGTATATGGTATACGGTATATGGTACAGAAGCACACAGCAGAGAGGCAGTGGTAGCGTCTACTGATGCTGATACTACCAATGTTACTACAAATATTAGTGGCATCACTATTGCTGATTAGTGGTAGAGAGAAGTGATAATGCAGTGGTGAGGATTGAACTCAGGACCTCACGTATGCTAGACAAATACAGTCCCATTCAACTCTATGTTCTCAACCCTGCACTTTAAGCACTCTACAGGTATGGATTAATTTGTACTTTGTAACGACCTTTTGATATACAGATTATCACTGTGACAATAATTTTACAGATGGAGGAACACAGAGAGCTTTTGTAGTATGCCTGAGCCTTTTGAGTCTGTACATCAGACTTTTGGTTTGAACATCAGCAGTTTTACTCGAGGTGAGAATTGTGCATGACTATAGGTCAAACATTCTCTTAATGTGAAAATCCAAATCCAAAATTCTCGAAGAGCTGAAACTTTGAGTGCTGAACAGACATTTCAAGTCTGTTCTGTCAGTGCTTGGCTTCATTTGACAGGTCTCAGTCAGAACATTAAGAGCAGTGTAAATCACCTGCAGGTCCACATGTGTGAGGTGAAGATGAGGCATACCAGATTCTGTTTAGGTTTAGGTCCCATCCCTCACATGCATCTCCTTCTGTGTTTGGAAATATTCCAAACTCTTAAAACTTCAAAATTAGTCTCCCAAAATTGGTCTCCCAAAAATTTGGATATGGGATACCCAAGCTGCATTTCATGTGAAACCCTGAAGAAAGAGGATCAACTCCACACTTTGATTTTCTGCTTCTCCCTACTCTATCACATATGAAAAGATACGATCTCATTGTTCAATTCTGGTTTGTACTGAACACTGATCCAAGCAGGAATGCTGATACCTTTAATAGGTATGGTACTTTGTTGTATTTTTAAAAAATATAAAAGCACATATGATTTTTAGCAAATCAAAGTAGAAAAATAAAAGGTAATGTGGTAATAGCCAAGGTTGTCATATTTCATAATTTATATATGAGGAAATTCAGTGAAAACACAGATTCTAGGGATCCAACTTTCAGATACTGTGATTCTGCAGGTTCATATGAGCTCCTAGAACCTTATGTTAGGGGAACCCATGACCTCCACTTAGATCCTGAGACATGAGAAGCATCTTCTTACAGTTTGCCATTCCCTAGTCCACGCTAGAGGAAAACCTTTTTCTATACGATTTCAGAATGAAAGTTCCAGAAAAGAATTCAGAAACATGGGTCACCAGGGTATGTTATTAAACTTTCACTCCCATACTTCAGAGCGATCCACTGAAGTATGTAGGGATTTACCAGAAAGAAGTCATTTCAAATCACCTTAATCTCAACATGTGGTTGTGGAGAATTAGCTTTCAATATTTCAGCTCTGATTGACAGAGTTCTGTCCAGAGCTGGATAGTTTTTACAGCTGAAAACCCATTGTCCTGGTTGCTATGGTTACTTACACAGCTTCTAGACAGGAATGATTCCAAATAAAACTAGCAGGTGGTAAATCTGCCACTCAAATGCCTGACTTCACTGCAGGGTGCCACTCCCCGCCCTACCTGTTTGCCTTGTTCTTTCCCACACCGATCTCCAGACTATTTAGCATTTGTCCTTCAAACCCAAGCCAACTATCACCTACCTCTCCAAAGCTCAGACCTTCCTCTTGTCGTTATGTGTATCCTAGAGCCCACATGACACAATCTGTTAAGATCTTAGAGATGGTTCAGCAGTTAGGAGCATTAGCTGTCCTTCCATAAGACCCAGGTTTGATTCCCAGCACACGGGGTGGTTTAAAACCATCTGTAACTACAGTTCCAGGGGACCTGATACCCTCTTCTGGCTTCTGTGGGCCTTGCACACATGTGGTATACAGATATACATTCAGGCAAAACACACATACATATGAAATAAAATAGTTAAAAAGCTTGTATATTATCATTTCATAGTTATAAGCTAAAACATGGTTAAACCCTTTAAATACTTTTTGAAGAGTCTATGCTTATCTGCAGTGCTGTTTTCCAAGTGAACAGTGAGCTGACTTGACAACAGATTTAATTTAGACATGAAACAAAGAGATACCCTGTAAGTTTTCATCCTAAACATTTTCTGAGTTTCTTTTAAAAATTGTGGCAAAAATCATGTCTATGTCCTGGAGTCACGTGATGCAGCCTACTTCTACTTACCAATGTCTTGGGCATCTTGGTTGCTCTGCCGTGCCCGCATCTGCAGCTGGAACTTGTGCTGGGAAGAGCAGAGGTGCAGTAGGTACTGGCATGCCTTACCGCTGTCTGTCTGGAACGCATGCTTGATTCCATCTGATGTGTTTTGTAATGTGATTTTCTTTTTCTGTAATATTAATCAGAGGTATCTGTAACTAGGAAGTTTTCCTGGGACTTTTATATGACCAAATATTCTAACCTATAATCAATAAATACAGATATTTATATTTTCAATTATTAGGTATAAGTGCCCTTTAACTGATACCACATATAAACATAAATATAAACATAGGAACTACAATTCTATATCCAAACAAATTTGGTAAATAAATTAGTATTAACTGCCACTTTCAGCAATTATAGCTTCTATGTATTTCATTCATCATCAAGAGAAATTTAAAAATTACCCAGAGGGGGGCTGGAGAGATGGCTCTCAGTCAGGGGTTAAGAGCACTGGCTGCTCTGCAGAGGACCCAGGTTTTAACACCTAGCATTTAGTATAACCCCACTTAGGTGAGCTGACGCCCTCTCTCACCTCCATAGGCATAGCACACAGGCGGTATAGATATTCATGCAGGTATAACACTCACACACATAAAATAAGAACAAATACATCTTTTAAAAAAAAATATCCAGGGTTATAGAAGACAGTATTTAAGAATTATGTATTTGAACATGTTCCTCTCAGATTGAATAATTTTTAAAAGTAGTAATATTAATATTTGACTTGATGGGAATGTTTACAAATGTTAATAAAAGTAATAAGAATTACATACTCTACTCTATGAGTAAGGAAGAGTTAAAAAGACATTTTAAAAATTCACAGTAATGGTCAGAGTTATGATTTAGTTAAGGAGACTCTGGGTGGCATGACGGCTGGGATGGTGGATTGGGGAAGTTAAGGAAAATGTTGGTAACTGGGCAGGGTGATATGGCCCTGTATTCCCAAGTACATGGTGGGATGAGTCAAGAGGGTCACCTGAGTCTAGGAACTCAAGACCAGTCTTGGCAGTTTGACCACATGGCATCCCAGACAAAAAGCCAGAAAGGGATTAAAACATAAAAAAAGAAAACGTGACTGGAGTGACATCAGGTGACATAACGTGAGACACTAAACACTTTATTAGTATTTAGAGATAGCTATTTTTTACCAACTTCAAGAAAAGTAGGAAAATAATAAATCAGTTTTAATTGGCTGCTGTTTCTTGAAAGATATTATCTTACGGAAGACGGCTCCCAGAACCTGTGGCCTGTGCTCAGGCTTGCAGATGGTCCATGACATATCCAACAGGCCAGGGCCATAGCTAATAATAGGCACTTACTTAAATGCAGTTATATTGTACTCTACCTATTACCTACTACGCAAATTAGTCTCTATTATCTTTATTTCAAAACACAGACACAGGCACAGAAAAGTCAAATTTAACAGGAGCCCAAAGTTATAATAAGAGTGTTTACCTAAGCCTCTTGTGCTCACGAAATCTGGCCTTATTGATTTATAAATAGTCCTTCCTTACATAAATTTACATTTAAGATCTTTATAATGAGAAAACAATGTGCAAATGCTGTAAACAGAATGCAATGATAGAAATAAATTACAATAAATGTGATAAAATAGAGAAACATTCTTAAATTCTAGGTAGATACTGCAGCTAATGAATCTTAGGGACTGAACCCGATTTCACTTGATTAAAAAGGAAACTCATCAAGTAGACTAGGTTAAAAACACAGTAACATAAAATCAGAATCTTGACTATGGGCACACCTAGTAACTCTTCAGGTAGTTGGGTATTTTTTCCCTAACAAATGTCCACATAACTACTGTCAGGTGGTTCACAAAGACACTAAAATGCACAGCTGTAGATCCAGTGACCGAAGTATTAACATGAAAGGTATATTGTCAAAACAGCTGCAGGACTAGGGCCTAGAACAAACAGCCAAAGGCAAAGAGGAGACAGGGCACAAAAGCCTGCCAGAGGCGAGTTATAGGTCCAGAGTAATTCCGAAAAGTGGTATTACAGGCAATGTGCTGGCTAGAGACAAATCAGAAGCATGTTTGATTCTGCTGTGGTTGAATGGACAGTAAACACACCCAAGGGAACTCTGGTGAGGGCTGAGACNGGTGGAGAGTACCATCTACCTAAGGTTCCTTCAAATACTTGCTCTACTTAAATTGCCACTTGAAGAAATTAAATTAAATCCAGGTAATTTCCTGGTTTCAACACTTTTGGGAAGATGAGGGTAAGTCTGGGCTTTCCTGAAAGGATGAATTATAATCTGATAATCTCTGTGGACCTCCAGATTTCACAGGAGACAACTAACCACTAGGTCTAGAGCTGACTTTGAGGTGCCTCGGTTGAACCTTGTTCAGAATCCAGCATAACCTTTACATTATTTTTTATTTCATTTTACATACCAACCACAGTTCCCCTCCCTCCCTCCCCTCCTCCCACTCACTCCCATCTTCTTCCCACCCTGTCCCCCATCCACTCCTCAGAGAAGGTAAGGCCTCCCATGGGGAGTCAACAAAGTCTGGCACATCAAGTTGAGGCAGGACCAAAACCCCTCCCCACTTGCATCAAGGCTGAGCAAGGTATCCCTCCATAGGGAATGGGCTCCAAAAAGCCAGTTCATGCACCAGGGATAAATCCTGGTCCCACTGTCAGTGGCCCCACAAACTGCCCAAGCCACATAATTGTCAGCCACAATAAACTTTACATTCTTATAAGCTTTATTTTGGTGTGAACATATGTCAGCCCAAATATCAGTAATCCTCATATACTATTAGAAAATAAATATTCAATCACATTTTTGTCCATCGTTGAGGTTTGCCAAATGATACTTCAATATTCAGATATTCTAAATTCAAAATCAGAACATGCTTTTAGAGTTCACTATCTTTTTTAAACATTTTTTTTTTTTAAAATCACTTTTCTAAGGTGGGTGTTGGTGGTGGTGTTGTTTGTGGTGGACATGCCTTTAATCCTAGCACTCAGGAGACAGAGGCAGGCAGATCTCTGAGTTTGAGGCCAGCCTGGTCTACAAAGTGAGTTCCAGGACAGCCAGGACTACACAGGGAAACCTTATCTTAAAAAACAACAACAAAAATTATTTTTCTAATTTTATTACCATAGAGTAGACATTAAAATCTAAAACTGTNGAAAATCATGGGACTAGTTTATAAAATTCAGTGGTGCCTGGATCTCTGTGACTCACATGACAGGTGCTACGGGAGATCCACTCGAGCTTGACAGGGTTTATTAGAAGGAAAACCATTATCTTAAAAACATTAGGTAGCTTTCTCTACCTGAAAAATTATGGCTGCAGAGTAAGTTTAAATATAACAGAAAGTTAAACTTGGTTGTAATTTAACTCAAGTTAATTGAGCATATAACTAGTTAAGAAAGCATCCTATGCTTTGAAAAAAAAAACAGAAACAAAATCTCAGTAAGACCACCTATAACAAAAAAGGAAAAAGAGCTTTAAGTAGTACTAAAGTTTACTAAGGAAAGACAGTAAATACAAGAAAACTGAGTACATCAATTAAAAATATAAGGAAAGATGTTAAAATGGACATACTGAGAAGGAGATCTTCTTTGTTTCCCTCCATGGAAAGCGAAGCACCAAGGTGCGCACTCCGTTGTGAACTTCAAAGATAAGCACCCCTTTGGAACAGACGCCAAGTAGTATTCCTGTCTGTGACTTTTTTTCAGGGTGCACCCGGTGAAAATGAACTCCATATTCTGTCAGCCTTTGGCAGACCTGTTGGGACACAGAGTGTACTTCCATAAACAGTGGTGTACAGGGAGGAGTGGGCCTTGGGTTAATGTACTCAGTGTGGCAGTCAGGCTTCTCAGTAACGCTGCTGTAACATTTGGGATCCACATTCCAAAAGACTATTCCCAATACTCACTTTATGTGATATGTGAAAGCAAACCCAAAATGCATCACAGGCCTGAATACAGAAGCAGAGTGTCTAGCACTTGAAGTACTTTGGAAGCATGGGTCAGCTGAGAGTACTTAGATGGGACACGAAAAACATCAAAAGAATCAACAAGTTTCCTCCAAGAAGTAACAAGAAGTCATGGCAGTAACAAAGACCTGGTCATGAGAAGTCAATGACAAGATAAAAGATAAACATAAACTGAGAAACAGGTAAATGTAGGCATGCATCTGACAAAGGATCAGTATCTGTAATACGTAATGAAAACTTATTTTATTAAGAGACAATCAGGTGTGAGTGAGGTTGAAAAGGGCTTATGTATACACATCAAAAAAGAAGTTACATGAATGGAAAATAAAACATGAGAAAATGGTCAGTAAAAATGTAATTAGGAAAGACAAATTATAATGCTGGGGCTGGAGAGATGGCTCAGTGGTGAAGACCACATACTGTCTTGCAGAAGACTGGAGTTTGGTTCCTAGCACCCATGGGTGACTCACAATGGCCTTAACTCCAGCTGCAGAGGCTCTGACACCTCCACTCACGTAAGCATGCACACACACGCATGAGTGCATACACAAGTAATATTAAAAATAAAGAAACCTAAAGCCATCTTTAAAGATCCGTCCCAATGCTGCGTCATTTCTCACCTGTCCTAAGGCTAAGATGGAAAAGGCGGAAAAGAACAAGTGCTGTCCTGAGGTGGAACAGGGCCGTGCTGCACTGAAGAGGTTGAAATCTACGGCCTCCTCTAACGATACGTGCTGCTACTTAGCTCTTGCAAGTACTGAACACAATGGCTACGGAAAATTGAGTTCACAGCTCGACTTTAAATGTGACTCAAACAAAACAAACCACTTTGGCTCTCTTACCACACATCCTACTTTAAGAATGTTATGAATCAGTGAATGCAGGTTCTGAGTTCAGTGTGAACTGAGAAGCTCGGCTCTCTACACTACGGACCAGCAAACAGAAGGTATATTCTTCCTGGGCTGCTGCAACATAACAATGTTCTTTTTTCAATAGATCACTTTCTTACATTAAAGCTTTCTTAGCTCTATCTTTTCTATCCCAAATGCATTTTATCTGTAGGCTAACAGGGAGCCAATGACAAAACTCAAACTGTAAGCCATGTTTTCTGCATCTTTGCATCTCCGTGAATTAGTTATCATCTAGTACAAGGACTAATTTACATCTTAAAAACAAGAATAAACAGTTCTAGAATGAGCATGAACTTGCATCTCACACCTACTCAGTCATCAAGTTCACTTTTTCTTCTTTATGATGCAGCTTGATTTTTCAGAGTATGGAATAGGATAAAGACATGGAATTAATAGCCAGATAGATACAGGTTAAATAAAGTAAGAATTTTGTCCCCCCCAGTGTTATTGACCCTGAAATATCATGTTTTCTTTAAGCCTCAAAGAAATGAGAAGTAANCTGCTACAGTTCTAGGCAGGAATCAGCCAGAGGCTGCAAAGGGTCAGATAGTGCCCCCTAACTTTTAGATGTGTCCTCCAACTCTTGCTCATTTTGAACATATGACACTGCTTATTACTGGTCACCTTGAATGCTTACCTTTAAGAACTCTAGCTCGGTCTCCTTCTCGGAAGCTCCTGCATAGGTGTTATGCAATTTGGGTAACTCCTCTTTAATGTAGGACAAGTCAAGCTTCTCCATCACTCTGGCAGGCAAATAATGCTCCAGGCGAAAGTAGGACACACCGTGGACCTAGGAGGAAGAATGTTGCTGTAAGAGTTCCACTTGTCTATCTCGGTGTGAAGCCTCTTCCTCCTGCCTTCAAGTTCTTGCCTCTGCCAAGAGACAAGATGCTTCTACTTCTCTCTGCAGAAGGCATCTCTCTCTTCCTCGGTGAGGCAGAACAGCTGGAATGATGGGCAAGTTTCAGGAGATATTTGAGGGTCTTTTGTGGCAACAACTAAGGGGTAATGCAGTAACGAAGGGCGCTGCTAAGGTGGCAGTCTCTGGTCTCCTGCTTTCTCTTAGTCTCTTTCATTTAGGAACATGAAGCTTCGAACAGTTTGCCATTCAGTGACCTCTGCCAGGTTCTCAGCCTGTTGTTGTGTGGATCTGTGTGAAAGGCTGAGTCCTCCATGCTTGACCTACACCTCCTCTATTAAGCCTCTTTCTTTATTGCTCAGAACACAGGAGAAGGAGGGCTTGGAGCTAGATAGCCCTAAACTCCAAAACAAGACAGTTTTAAACAGAGAAATAAACCTCACATTATGTGATTGTATAGAGTCAAAGCATGGGATGGGGGTGTGTGTGGTGAGCCAGGGCACTTTGAGGAACCAAAGGAGTTTAAAAAAATCATGACATCAACCATGATTTTGCTAAGGATAAGAAGAAGAATACAAAAGCTGTGGGTGTAACTCAGTGGGAAATGCTTGTCCAGCATGCCCTGGTTTTGATCCCCAACAACAAAGCAAAGCAAAATAAAACACATATAGAAAAGAAACAAATCTACCAATACAAAACTGATCTCAGGAGAGAAAACCAGCCCTACCTCTGGTTGGTAATCTCCATACTCAGCCTGGAGAGCCAAGGACGCAAGCAGGAGGGCTGTCTCATCGTCACAGTGCGTCCTCTCCTCCAGAATGTCTTTCCGCAGCTGAAGGTAATACTGATGGCAGGTTAGGCTGTGTCTGTTAAAATACAGATGCACACAGACACCTTGACTTCTGAGGCTGAACCTTGGGATGATTTTGATTCCAGGCACAGTTGCCAACATGTCTAACTGAGATTGTCATTAAGCTTTTCTAAGGCATTCAAGGAACTGTGAGGTGGACCAGTGCCTCACTCATCCATCATNAGAGAAGCTTCTTCTCCAAGTCGATGGGAACTAACATGGAGACCCACAGATGGTCAATGTGCAGAGAGTGAGAGACTTTGGAGCACTGGGCCCTAAATCAGGCATTTTCAGCAAACCCTCCCCCCTTCCAGGCTCAGGGAGCTATGAGGAAAGGAGGTGGAAAGATTCTAAGATGGGTGACTCCACGGAAACAGTGTCGGACACAGCAGGACTGGTGTACACATGAACTCAGACACTGGTAGCATGTATAAGGCCTGCACAGGTTCAAACCAGACAGGGTCCAAAGTGATGAGATGGGGGAATAGACACAGGTTCCCACCACGAACTAAGGAACTATTTGCAATTGATATCTGCTTGCACAGGAAAAACTGGCTTTCTCCAATGGAGTCTCACTGGGTATAGTAGTCATACTTCAGAGTAGGCCTTGTCCCAGAGTAGATGGCCAACACAAAATCAACTCAATGGTATTTTTCTGTCTCATTTTGCTTTCTTTGGACTTTCTTTTTAATTGGTCATTTGCTTGTGTATTTTGTTTTCTGTTTTCATGTGTGTGTGTTTCTTTTTTTAAAGAGAAAAAGGGTGTGGAGTTGAGTTGGTGGGGAGGATCTAGGATGAGCTGGGGGGGGAAGTGTGATGGGAATTTATTGTATTTTTTTTTAATAAAAAATAGTAAGAAAAAAAGAAAGAAATCATTTAAGGGCAATACTGACATTGCCCTTCCTTTGTAAGGAATACATTTCATGAGCTGTATGGAAGCTGGAAAGCCCCCCTCCCCCAACACACACACACATTGTACTTTCCTAAGTGTATGTATACAGGATAAAGGCTAACTTGCAATTAGGTGCAGTAAGAGATTAAGCACAGGTGACAGACAGGTTAGTCTCACAGTGTTTGTTTCCTTATGAAGTCAAGAACTTTTACCTGCTCACTTAAAAGAAACACTGTACAGCCCCCTTGGCCTGCCAGGGCTGCCAGTCACCACTCTCATGCTTTGGAACCATCAGTAAGTAGTGGTTACATGAATACAAGCACTGCAATGCCACCACAGCTGATCTGATAACATGGTGCCGTGGAGCAACTAATAGGCAGAAGGTGTACATGGCACGGGTACACAGGATGAAGGTGTACATGGCACGGGTACACAGGATGAAGGTGTACATGGCACGGGTACACAGGATGAAGGTGTACATGGCACAGGTACACAGGATGAAGGGACAACTCACACCCCAGGCAGGGTATGAAAGGGCAACATGAGATTTCATCAAAACACTCAGAACTACACATGATTTATAATTAATGAAAACTCTAGTGATGAAATTTTCCATAGAGTATTTTCTGATCATGAATGAGCCCTAGTAACTGAAACGGTGACAGCAAAAACATGGATAAAGAGGGACCACTGCCTCTCTTTTAAATGAAGAANAAATTGTCGTGGATCTCTATCAAGGGGTACAGTGCCAGCAGGTTAAAGAGGTCAACAGAGTGGGGCCAGAAAGAGCAAAAAAGAAACCCTTGTGCACTCACTGTATCAAACTAACATCATCCATGAAAAATTTAATCCGGAAAAACAAAGTAAAATCAACAGCGGCTCTGCCCTTTTTCTTTGGTTCTTCTTTCCATCCCTCTGGGGCCACTTTGGTTAATTTTAAGTCAGGATCAACAAAGAAATATTCATTCTCTGAAACAGAATGAGAAAGGCATTCAGAAAGCATCAAGCATTTTCTTTCCTTTGATGTCTTCCTTTCTGTTTAATTTACTGTCAGAAGCACAGTGGGGCTCTTAGTACTGCGGATGGCTGGATGCAGTGTGCACCAGGCTTTTCAAACCAGGGCTAAGTCAGACAGAACTGGACTCGGCTCCCNGTTACATCACCTACTGCCTGTGTGAATAAATTACTTCTCCACCCTAGACGTCAATTTTCCTGTCTGAAAGATCAGGATGATGGTGGTTCCTGCATTATAGGGTTGTTGTAAAAATCAAATGACAAAATGGATATGAAACATGCTGGAAGGCAAGTATTAAACACAGTGTGTCCACAAATATTAACCATTATTTACTAATAGTTATTCCACAAATCTGACTTGTACATAATGTTTAAGAAATAAATTGAAATTCTGTCTAAAAATAGACAATATTACCTGGTTAGTCCAGAGGGAGGGTAAGTCCTAGAGTTAGTTACTAGATTTTTCCACCCCCTGGGGCCACTTGCTTAATTGTAAACTGGGATCAAAAAGTACCAGTTGCACACTTAATGAGTGACTCTACAGAATGAATTATTTATTTTTCAAGCACAAGCATTGAAAAAAAATCTCCATAGACACAGAAGGAGCCTCACAAACACAGTGAATGAAACTGGGGAAAGTCCCCAACTCCCTTCTGCTTCTCAACACCGACTGGCCTACTTAATTACTCTTTCCCAAAATGAAGCTCAGCATAAGGTACAGGGGTCATCTGGATGCCAGCTTTCTATTCTGAACTCGGAATTAAAACATGTAGTCACCTTTGAGGGTGGCTAGAGCAAACAAATGATGCTCCACTAAGCCAACGTGAGCCACAACCATATCAAAGACATCTTTGCACACAGTCTTGGTGTCACAGGTGAGCTCGAGTCTCTGCCCACTCAGGAGCATTATGTTCACTTTTCTCCGGGGGTCCTCATTCTTCCCCTTCTTGTTCTACAGTTGAAAAAAAAGACAGCATTTATTAAAAGAACATTATAACATTCAGACTTGCTTTTAGAGAACCATTCAACTTATTTTCTAAGAGGGACAGCAGCGGCTTTACTACTTACAAGGATAGACCGTGGCAAATCCAAGGAAATAAATGGCTCAATTGTCATCTTCACAAACTCAGGGCCAAAGAAATTCTGCAAGTCACATAAATAGAATAAATCATTTTTACTATGTATTCTAGGTCTTTCTTTAAAAGGAAAATAGTAGAAAAATAAAAAATCATAAATTAGAATGAGGTGCTATATAACAAACATAGAAACTTTCAGTGAAGTACATTGGGTTTTGCTTAGAACAGAAACGGAGAATGCTTTATACAAAGTTTTTATGGGATACGCACTACTGCTATGTGTGTACGTACTCATGTTGAGGTCTGAAACTAAGGCTTATTAGAAAGGTCTGTACATGTGTGTGCCCTTCATGCTTGTATAGAATTATCACATTTGAAGCCCAAAGTATATTGTATGACATCCAGCTTCTCATGTCATTTGACATGTGTTTGGTTAGAATAATTAACTGGTAAAATTTCATTAAATTTCTTCTATTTAACTTACAATACATTTAGTTATATTCCACTGTCAACCTAAAAACTTTGGAACTGTACAGTGTCTTAGAAACTAATTCCACATATAAGAGATCAGGGCAATGAAATGTTTACAATACTTCTTGAGAAGAAAACCTAAGTTCAATGTACTTTTATAAAAATATATTAAAGGACTAATATTTAAAGAAAAATACTACAAGTACAAAAGCCATCCCCTTCTGCTTCAAAATGTGAGATGCAGCATTGCTCCTTCCTGCCTTGAATATTGCANTGAGAGGAACCGAGGTTTGAAGTTACTGCAATCTTCTAGACTATAAAGAAAATCACAGTAGGGCTGGAGAGACAGCTCAGCAGTCAGGGGCTCAGACCACTCTTTGGGAGGCCTGCAGCTCAGTTCCCCAAACTCACATGGCAGCTCATAACCTCTGTAACTCCAGTTCTAGGGCATTTGATGTGATATTTTGTCCTCTACAGGCACCAGGCTTACATGCAGTGCACAGACATATATATAAGTAAAACACCCATATATCCGATGATGATGATGATGATGATGATGATGATGATGATGATGATGATGATGATGAAATTTTACAAAAAAGGCAATCAATGCCAAAATTCTGAGAATGGCTGAACAGAGAGATAGAATGTACTTTAAAAATATTCCTGCACTTTTGAACTGACCTTGGACTTCATAGTTATCTCTTGATTTATAGGCTAGTGAATTGCTTACTATTAAAAAGTAACTCCCTGTTATACTGAATAAAGCCAGCTGCTCTCAAGGATAGAGAATGTTATTCATGATTTTGTTTTTTAAAAATATTTCTCCTGAGACAGGTTTGCTATGCTGCCCATACTGGTTTCAAACTGCTAGACAACAATTTTGCTTTAACCTTCTGAGTAGCTGAGACTACAAAGATATGATACCATGCCTGGGAATACACGTAGTTTTCTATGATCTTGCTATGCAGCCCAGGTTGGCCATGAAATTGCTATGTCATCCAGGCAAATCTCAAAGTCACAATCCTTTTGCCTCAGTCTCTTGAGTATAGAGATTATAGGCATGTACCACCATTTGTAGGTATACATATAAGTCATAAAAATACAGTTAAGATACTCTAAATCCACCTAATGCTATTTTTTTTCTTTTTTTTATTAATCCTTTTTTTAATTGATTAATTAATTCATTTTTACATTAAAAAGATCTTCCACTCCTTTTACATACCAACCTCAGATCCTCCTCTCCTCCCTCCTCCCGCCCCACCAGTTTCCCCTCTCCTCC
>LZPO01077094.1:0-13740 GCA_001675575.1 Neotoma lepida
GCTGGATCGCTTTCGTGTCCGTTCTTGTTCGCCCTAGTTTGTAAGTTGCTTGTAAATAAAGCTATTTTGATAAAATTAAAATAATTGAGCTAGCAGTATATTTACAGCATACAATTGGTCACTACACTGGGACCATGCCCCTCAGGTGAGGGACAGCATCAGCTCTCCTAGGCCTATGCCATTGGGGCCAGTTCTTCCATATCCATAGTGAGGGGTGGGGCCATCTCTCCCAAGTGCTCAGGGTTTTGGGGGTCACCTCTCAATGGGGCACAGGGCCAGCTATCTTCCTACAGTGTTCAGCTATCCTAGGGGCAGAACCAGCTATCCTAGGGGCAGTGAGGGGCAAGACTGGCACATTACAGCCCTTGGATTTCAACACACATACTTGCTATGACCCCCTTGCCCCCACACCCCCTCCTGTGGTAACACTGACCATGGATCATGATCACAGACCTCAGCTGCATCATGAACATAGACCCAGACATGGTCTTCAGCAGCAGCTTGAGCCAGATGTCACCATGGCCCAGTTGTCAGCACAGGCTGCTCAGATCAATATGGCCCCAGAGGTAACAAAGCCTGCAGATATGAACATGGTCTCAGGTAGCTATTCAGATGTCAGGCATCTGAACAGGTCCCTGTAGCAAGAGGAGCCATGATCATCAACCTAAACACTGGCTGCTATAAGGTCACGGACCCAGACATGGCCTACAGCAGAAACCTGGACCTGGATAACACCATGACATCTAAGCCCAGACTGTAGTGCTATGGTGTAGGGCTATGTCTGGGTCCATGACCCTACCACAGTCAGGGTCTGGATTGATAGTCATAGCTCCTGATATTGAAGAAGGCCATGCAAATATCCAGGGTCTAGGCTATCACTTGAGGCCAGGTGGAAATCTGAGGTCATGCTGCAGCTGGGGCCATAAAGATCTGAGTGCACTGCATGTCTGCAAGGTGCCATGGTGACATCTGGGCCCGGGCTAAAGCTGAAGGCCATGTCTGGGTCTGTGGCCCTACTGCAGTCAGGGTCTGTGTTGATGCCTGTGGCTCTTGATACCATCAAAGGCCATGCTGATGCCAGGAGTCTAGACCACTACCTGGGGACATCTTGGTGTCTCTGGTCCAGGCTGCCATTGGAGCCATGCCAATCTGAGTGGCCTGTGGTGCCACTTGTGGCCATGCTGATATCCGAGCCCAGGCTGCTTGGGACCAGGCCAGGGACCATGTCTGTGTCCATGGCCCAACACCTTCTACTTGAGTGAGGAACTATCCTAAGTTTTTCTCTCTACACTAAATTCTACTTAGACTCATCATGTTATAATATAAATGTTTATTTGGTCTGATCTGTCTTCTTTAGGCTGAGGGTAAAGGTTGTGTCTTCTTTATTTTTTATCACTTGGTGTGTTTGACAGACACACAGCTATCTGTAACTATTTANGGTTTAAGTAGATAAAGAAATAAGCCCAATCTCACATTCCTGGGTGGGAAGGATATAATTCTACTGACTTCCTGACAAAGCAAACAGAGTCAGCATTAGTAGATATTAGACCTAGGCTAGCCTAGGGAGAGTCAGCAATCATTCAAGATTAAAGGGAGTGGTTGTACTCTCAGAACAGGTTATCCAGTACCTTCCAGTTTAGCTTTGATCATGTGTATCTGCAGCTTTTTTTCATTGTAAATTTATGTTTAAATACACAATACACATTTCCATTTATAAATTCTCATTTTTCCGTCAATCACATATTAAAGAAATATTGAATAAATAATTCTGAGAATATGTAATTTCTTTTGGAAAATGAAAACTTGCCTAGAAATTCAATCATAAATTTGGAGAAAAATAAAAAAGGCTGCAAAATCCTAGGGTCATGATGAATTCAGTACAGTAATTCAGTCTTTACTGAGTATGTAGTTAGTGCAGGACTCTAAGATGGACCCACTATAGAAAAAGGACAGTCATGACATCACCACATAGTTGTGGATGGACTGCAGCTTGCAGGGTTCTTCTGCACTGCATTGCTGTGAAAAGTCAGATTCTTAATTTTCTAGCTCAACTTTGACCTTTTCCTCCCTGAAACTTCCTTTCCCCTGTCAAGTGCCATATATGTGAGATTTTACATCCTTGTATCTCTAATATAAAGCACAGTGAAACCTCCTCCTCCAGGAAATTCTTCAATACTATTTAGATTGTTATTTCTGAATAGCTTAAGAAATGAATGTATCTTAACAAGANCAAATTTGGATAGAAGCTTTGAAATGCTTAGCCTGAAAGATAAATAGCTGTAATCATTTAAACATGGAGCTATGCCAACTGGAGAGATGTTTGGAGATGTGTGGCTGTCCATGCGGGTGAATCTGGAAGACTGGAGAGCAAGATAGGCACTTCCTCTCCTTCAGCACTCATTAGCTGGGCACATAGGTGAGTTTAACTTCTCTAAATTTTTATTCCTTTTGTTCATAAAAAATTTTATACAAATGTGTGTGTTTTGTTTTTTATAGTGCTCTAAGCACTCAAAACCTTCATAACATAGAAATTATATAGCACAAATTCTTAGCTATTTTGAAGCTTAAATAAAATCATCATAAGGAATGGGCAGTGTCTTGTACATGGGTATTCAGCCCAAGCAGCATCTATTGCTCCAACAATGGCCTCCTAGAAGCATTTGTCTTAAAATCTGTGTGTGCTTGTTGAGATGTATGTGTCCCTTCCCTTAGAGAACAGTCAGAGAATACTACAATACTGAATTCACTCAAAGAACCACATGAGCATGTAGTCAACTTTATCCAGCATTATGACTAAATACTATCTAAAATAAGTCTTGGAGTCATTTCCTACAGTGTATAAGCTTCAAATACAACCTGTATCAGCTCAGCTGTTTCTCACTTTCCTGGGACAATGAGGATGTCCTTTTCACAGACTTCAGTACCATCACCATGGTCTAACCACTATGAATATAAAGTGGGAAAAATTAATTCCTCTGAATGATCTCCTTTACCAGAATTAAGACTCATCCTTGGTTGTTTTTTCAAGTTTTGCCTTCAATAGTCATGAAAATTAACATTAAATAATCAGCTTCTAAGGTGAAGCAAAGTAGAAAATAACTAATATTGTCTAATGTTGCATGACTTCATCGTACTTGAATATTTCACTCATATACATGTGCATGTTGACACAGTGTGGTCACAATGCAGATTTAAGAGAAATTCAAATCCCTTCAGACCATACAATTGTGAGACTTCCAGGAACCATTATTTCTTATCTTGGATCAGAATAGAAAGGGGCTGATTACAACTATAATAGACCTATTACCAATGCCATTTTTCTTTGAAATGTGAACATCGGGCATCCTGCCTTTTGTATATAGTCTTCCTTCCCTAAATAGCCCAACTTTTCACCACAAGAATTGCCAGTCATACAAATTTTAAATATCTATTACTACATATGTTCTCACATTCTCCCTTACATGGTTTAACTCTAGTTATAATTATTTACTTGCCTATGTATTAATTTGTTGGCATTCTTTATTTGTCTCACAAAACTCCAATTTTATATAATTCCCAGTATCTAGTTTTGCCAACCCTCAAATAGCTTGAAACTTCTAAAGGAAATACATAACCACAATAAATGATCAGTTTCTCCACATATAAAGGTACAAACACCTCTGTGGCTCCTTGTACCAAACTTCTTATTTCACTCAGACAATAAGCTTTCAATAAGCTTTGTGTTTCACAGTCAAGTGTAGTAAGAGCAAAGGCTTCAGATACACCAGGCACTGCAAAAAAACCTATTGGCAGTTGCACACTTATGATATTCTACACAAGGAAGTCTGTGTCTGTCTGAGGTCAAGCCCTTCCTGAGGTTTCCCATATCCAGCCCACTGAGGAGATATATTTTTGTGCTTTATTCCATTCTTTGTGAAGACATTCAGTTAATTATTGACAGACAGATTCCTCTATCTTATAAAAAATGCTTCATTTAAAAAAATCACCTTTGTGGTCTGATATTACAAATTTCTGGATTTTTTTCTGCCAGTGTCACCAATTGTCTTCTTGTTATGAGAGCTAATAGCCATGTAATTAAAGTCTTCTGAAGCAATGATCCTGTTTTTGTGTTTTGACATTTTCTTCCTTGAAATATCTCACTTCTGGTTTTACTCTTACTCAACTACTGCGTTCTCAAAATTACTCCTTCAATTTTCTTCTTAGCCCCTAAAGGTTTAAGTGCCCTAGAAATCAGTCTTTACACTTCATCTCAATNATTCTGGTGATTTAATCCAGTTTTGTGTCATTAAATGACATCATTTATCCGATGATGCCTAGAAATTCAATTCACTCCTAGAACTAAATTTTCCATGAACCGAAGACTCTCTGTCAGACAATTACACATGGAAATTTATTTAAAAGTTTTGACTCTACATCCAGAAAAATCTGTCTCCAATATTTCTTATATCATGAAAAGTCAATAGGGCCATTCCTATAGCAGGGAGCAAAGGGCGGGCAGATACACACACACACACACACACACCACATGAATACACATGCACACACATGCATACACATATCACAAATACACATACACACTCATACACACACACAATCATGCATTTATATGTATACTACACATAGACACATATAGAACTGTCATCAATCCAGTGTTCAGACATTTGTTCACCCATTAAAAACGCATTTTAATTATGAAATTTATACTTGAATAACTCTTGTGATGTCTGAATTACAAACAGGGTTGAAAGTGGTTGAGTTACACAATGGACCTGCTTCACACTGAGACCAAGTAAGGCAATGTTACCTCTTGTTTCATTTCTCTCATGCCCTGTAAGTTCCATATCATACTCTATGCAGAACCATATTTTCAACAGTGTATNTGTGTGTGTGTGTATGTATATGTGTGTGTGTGTGTCTGGTGTGTGATGTTGCTTTTTTATTATTGTTTAAAGCAGATCCAACATGTGACTCTGAAGGATTGTGTAGTATGGCATCCTAAATGTCAGAAGGCTTCTCCATGTCTTATGAAGACAAACATATCAAGTAAGCTTCAGTCAGATATAGTGCTGTACTATTAGCTGTGAGTTTAATATTAATGTAGTGGGCAGCAGTTCCAGCTTTGACCTGGAAGCACAACCCCTAGTGAGGCTTCTGATAACTGCCACACTTACCTAGGACCTCCCCCTGGGGCGGGCTGAGATGGGAGCCTTTAAGACCAGAGNTCAGTCCATGCTAGCCCTCTTGGTTCCTGGATCACAGACTTTGGAAGGTGGACTAAGTAGAGTTCTCCTGAGAACACCGCTCGATGGTACCTCACCTCTCCTGGACCCTGTGACCAATCCCTTTACTTGCTGTAAGTTGCCCTAATTAAACCTTCAGTTAACTACGTGGAGTTGGCTTAATAATTTCCTAATGGGAGAAATTATTAAGGCAACTCCACGTAGTTAACTGAAGGTTTATTTAGGGATTTAGGGCAACTTACAGCAAGTAAAGGGGTTGGTCACAGGGTCCAGGAGAGGTGAGGTGCCGTCCAGCGGTGTTCTCAGGAGAACTCTGCTTAGTCCACCTTCCAACGTCCATGATCCAGGAATCAAGAGCTCCGGCATGGACTGACTTTCTTCTTAAGGGCTCCTCATTCTTAACGGCTCCTCTCTAGGCTCCGCCACCGGGGGGGGAGGTCCGAGGTGGGCGTGGCAGTTACCGGAAGCCTCAGTAAGGGTTATGCCTCCAGGTCTTAGCTGGAACTGCTGCCCACTACAATTTCCCCCTTTATCTGGGGCTCACATGGGGCAAACTCCAAATGCCCAGGTGGCTTCCACCCTCAGCCTCCTCTGTGGGTGCTGTGGCACAGTGTCCATGCTTCTCTGTCTCCCTTCTTCCCTGTGCTTTTAAAATTCCCTCCCCTCCTGAGGACCCAGCGCTTAACCACAGGTTCCTGCTCCTTCCCTTCCTCCCTTCTCCTCAGCTCGTGGGTAGTGCACAAGCCTGCTCCTGTCTCTTATACACATCTAGATGTGTATAAGAGACAGGCTGTGAGGGAACCTGCCCTCTCCAAGCCCACACCAGCTCATGCCCAAGTTCCCGGTTGAGTTTCCACCTGAGCCCACAGCCTACCTTTTCTGTCAGAAGCTGCTCAGAGTCTGCCTATGCCACCCCCAGGCAGCTCACCAAGGGTGCTACCCCCCAAAACTGCAGAGGCGCTGAGAGGGGCTCTAGGCCACTGCTCCAGCCATCATCCTTGCCACCTGGAGCTCTCCTGCCCTGAGCTCAGGCCACTCAACCCCACATGCCAACCTCTTAGCTGAAGGAAAAATGCTGAGGGGCCAAGAAGGCTATGAAAACCAAGACAGGCCCTGACACTCCAGGGAGACACAGGAAGATTTGCCGCTGCCTCGCTGCTTCTGCTGCTCCTCTACACTTGTGCACACAGGAAACTCCACCCCTGCCTGCAGCTGCCACCAGTCAAAGTCTACAGCAGACCTGGCTTAGTGCTACTCTAGCAACACCTGCTGGCTGAAAAGTGCTACTACACCTCAAAAAAAATCTCAAGGATGGTAAGCAAGCCAGTGTTTCATTACACGTAAGAACACTTAATAATTTTACACTTTGAAACTGATTAAAAAATTTTGATAATATGGCTGATAACATTACTTCACAAGAATTTAAAAACTTTCTTGCCTGTATGATGAATGACATTTTCCTGAAAATTTACAACCTTCCTAAGGCATATCTGGCCTGTACTATTTTGACATTTAGCATAATAATTTACACAGCATTCAAATACTGGTTTAATAATAATAAAAAAGATGAGCCATTATTGGGACTGATACAGACTTTAAAAGATAGCAATGAATGCTTACATAAAAAAATTCTTTTTCTGGAATCTGCTAAACAGGATTTACAAGTTAGTAATAGAGACTTACAAAACAGGCTTTGTAGTTTAGAATCTGCTAACTTAATACAAGAACTTTAGTTGATAAATAATAAATGTACAGCCAAATTTGATTTTATTGATAGTAAATATGAATACTTAATAGAAAGAACAATAACTCTCCAGGGTGAAGTTGTTGCTACTCAGACACTGTGTAAAGAAGAAAGATTATCATTAACTGATAAAATATAGGCTATGGAATCATGTGTTTCAGAAGAACATAAAAGGTTGCATGATTCCATGAGAAATCTGGAATCCCTTGCAAGAGAGGAAGTTCACTCCCTGGGACAGACCTTAGGTGCTCAGTTGCAAGCCCTGGAAGAAACTCTCAAGAAAGATGACAAGGGACCTAATAAGCAGAAGGGCAAGACCATACATGTAACATCTCCAGATNGCTCTCATACAATGGCATATCCTGTCATCATCCATGAGAGGCCAGAAGATGATAGACACCCTGAGCCATATCTAGAATACAGATTACAACCTATTCCGATGAGGGATTTTTAAACATATGAAGGAAGTGGTATTCATGTATGGCATACACTCAACATTTGTAAGATAGATGTTAAATTTGTGGTCTACCTCAAATAGAATTATACCAGATTACTGGATCAATTAATTTTAGCTGTTCTAGAATATAGCCAGCAGTTGCAATGGAAAATCTGGCTGAGAGAAGAAGCAAGAAATTTAGAGCAACAAGGTAAACTCAGAGGTTTTGAGATCTCCCAAGATCAAATTCTTGGTGAGGGACATTTTGCTGATAGGAATATACAAGCTGCTCATGTATAAGCATACATTATCCTTATGCTGTACAGCAGCTCTAAATGCTTGGGAAAAAATTCCAGAACCAGGAAAACCAACTGAGATATACACAAAGGTATTCCAGGGACCTTAAGAACCTTTCACTGATTTTTTTACAAAGGCTGACCACAGCTATAATGAAAGCTGTGTCAGGTAAAGAATTAAGACAAATATTAACTGAGTCCTAGGCATTTAACAATGCTAATACAGAATAACAAAGAATACTTATGCCATCAAAGGTCAGATCAGCTCCTTTGGAAGAATGGATTCAGTACAATAATGATGTTGAGTCTCTTAACTATAGTAATGAGGCTTGGATAGGAGAGACAACTCCCAGAGGTGGAAGAAGGCCTCAGGGTACCAAATGCTTCAAATGTGGTATACCAGGTCATATAAGTAAAAACTATCATGAGGTGCTCCTAGAAGTAATACTCCTACAGATAACCCAAACNGGAGACCCCAATCTTCTGGATTATGTAGAAGATGTGGCAAAAGCTGACATTGGACCAATGAGTGAAGATTGATAATAGATATATAAGGCAAGCCTTTATCATCAGGAAATGTCTCCAGGAGCCTCTTGCAGGCCCCCAAGAAAATCATAGAGAAAAATTTGCCTTCACAGTACCTAATTATAACAATTCTCAGCCAGTCAAGAGATATCAATGGAAGGTCCTCCCACTGGAAATGTTAAACAGTCCTACCCTGTGCCAAAACCACTGGAAATAATTCGTATGAAGTTTTCACAATCCATAATTTATCATGATATGGATAATATTTTATTACCTGATATGGTGGTATTTTATCTATGTCCCCCAATAAAATTTATCTAAAGATCAGAAGAACAAGGTCAGCCACTAGCCTGTCAAAACTAGCATATGCCCTTAATCCTATCACTTAGCAAGCAGGGTCTGTCTGGATCCTTGTGAGTTCCAGGTCACAGTAGGAACAGTCAAGGTGGAGACACACGCCTTTAATCCCAGCATCAACCATAAAATTCTGGAGGTCTATACAGACAGACAAAAAGTGACAAAATTGGGCGATAGGAAAAAATGATGTAGCTAGGCTGAAAGAGCCAATGAGAAAACAAAACAAAAAGGGGTATAGATGTGGAGATATAAAAAGTCACACACTCTCCATTTTGGGAGTGGCATCGGAAGTCTAAGGTGAGGCGGGTAGCTGTTCTTAATTCCTCTGATCTCTGTTAGACTTTTAGCCCTATCTCCTTCCTCCTCTAAACCCAAGCGTATTGCTAAAAGAAAAATTTTAAGAGATTCTGTCTCATACCAGAAAAGCCATCTGGTGGGGGACAGAAGAAAANNAATAAAAGGAGACCATTGTCACCAGATTCTATTTCTCTCCATGCTTACTCTTGCTCTCTTAGAATTCTTTCTTACATGTCATGTCATCTTTAAATCCAAACTTTTCATTTTGATGTTCAAGTTTTCCACAGTAAAAAATGTCTTCTCCAATAGCAATTTCTNAAGTCTCCAGAAGGAAGATGGGGCCCCATCACCATGACTACAACAACTCTACTCAGTCCAGAATGATGCCATGGTACCTAAGAACATTAATCATGATCAGCCTCAGACTGAAAACTCTTCAGGACAGTCCTAAGATAAGATGGTCCATCACATTACACTTTTAGCCAGAATATCAGACAATCCTATCAATTTCTGAGACTAGCTGCAGATTCTATGGATAGCTCCNTTGAGACCTAATAATCTAAGCTTTCTTACAGCACCCTATAGAGATACNGTCGCCCCCTAAACAGCAAGTAATTATAAGGAAACGACTCCCCTCTCCCAAATATTTCATTTTCTTGGGGTTATGAATGCATGGTTGTAGGGTTGGGGGTAGAACAATAGAATGTGNNGTCAGTATTCTCTTTTAGAAAAGAAAAAGGGGAATGGATAGGTATAGGATATTAAGGTAGGTTATTGTATTTACTAGTAAACTAATTCAGTAAAATATTAACCTTAGATAATTTGCACTGATATTGATTCCTGTATATTGATACAAATGCAAATTACTTACATATTCCTATTTAGGATAATTTGTATATTGATATAAATGCAGAACTATATTTGTTGTAATGTACATATATTTCTATTTTTTTGAAGTACTTTGTATATTGATACAAATATAAAATTGTATTTGTCATATGTATGTATGTTCTACCTCTGTTTATGATATTTGTATATTGATATATATTTAGGATTATTGTTATATTGCATATTGCACTGTATATACATTTCTACCTCTGTTTAAGCCATTTTGAGTATTGTCACAATCTTGAGGTCATTGTCCTTATGGTACATCTGTTTACAGACTGTTTATCTTGTTATGTGAAGCCTTAGTCCTTAAGTTATTTTAGTAGAGAAGAGTTATTAAGTTATAGTCACTCATGCTTGCCATGTCTGTAGTTGTATTAGTTAGATTCTCCAGACTTACAGAAACATATGTCATATGAATATGTAATCTTCAAACACTTCATAGACCTAAAGAATATGGCATTTAAATGTTTTGATAACTAAGAATTCTGTTGATGTGTGACACAATTGCTCCTGGCAGCACTGATCTGATCCCGAGAGAATATTGGGCTTCCGAGACATTTCCATTTGGAAGTTTGTCTTCTTGGCACAAAAAAATGGCCCACTGGGCAAATAACTGCCCTTGCCTTGACTGCTGACAATAAAAGTGACTATTGAACTTTGCCAAGACAGGGTAATATAGTCTTTCAAAAATCCTGCTTTTGAAAATGGTCTGACAGATAAGCTAGGCCTGTCACCAATTTGAATGCATCAACAATACTGGTGACTGTCCAGGATGCCAGCTGTCTCTGTCTACTCTGGCAAGACTCCCGAAAGTTGCTTGCATCCTTCTCCCATTTCTCACATGTTATTATATTCCTTTTCAGGTCTTTTCATTATCCCTTATTCCTCCTGGACAATATTTGATAATCATTCTTATTGTATATAGTTTTGTATTAGGTTAGAATTTTCTTATTTAGACAAAAGGGGGAGATGTAGTAGGCAGCAGTTCCAGCTTTGACCTGGAAGCATAACCCCTGATAGGCTTCCGATAACTGCCATGCTTACCTAGGATTTCCCCTGGGGCAGGTCGAGATGGGAGCCTTTAAGACTGGAGATCTGTCCATGCCAGGCCTCTTGGTTCCTGGATCCTGGAAGCTAGATGAGAGACTGAGCAGAGTTCTCCAGAGAACACCACTGGACTGCACCTCACCTCTCCTGGACCCTGTGACCAACACCTTTACTTGCTGTAAGTTGCCCTAAATAAACCTTCTGTTAACTACATGGAGTTGCCATAACAATTTCCCCCTTTATATTAATAACCCACATCATGTGGTAAATAAGGTATCTTTAGGTAGAAGCAAACATTTTTAAAAAGATTGTCTATAAGTTAAATGGTTAAAATACTGAGAACATGAGATTAAAAGAATCCAGACAAGTATTTCTAATATTTATATTTAATTTTATTTTTATCCTAAAATGCCCATTGCAAATCTTTTCAACTCAGGCACTCACATTGTCATTTGCATGGCTTGAGCATGTCCTTCAGTTATCGATTTAACTCTTGTATCTTCAAATGTCTGGCTGCCCTTTCTGAACTAACATTACCCCGCAAATATCCTCTTAATGTACTAAACATATTGTATCACACAGTGATCTCTTATATTTCACTGTGAGAGACTTGTTTGTTTCATCATTGATCATCTGACATCTGTATTATCATTCAGCCCATGAAATGATTAACAAATATTGAAGGACCATGTAAATTAATAGATGATTTTGACTGAATAAAAACCATTAATAAAATTTTCTTTACTTCTTTACTTCTTTACAATATATGAAATAGGTAATTTGTTACATAAATCTACTTCATATAGGCAAAATAGAAGTTCATGTAGTTTTAAAATACCCAGGCTCCTCAGGGATCTTTATAGAAGAGGGGACAAAAAGATTGTAAGAACCAGAGGAACAGGTTTGCTGTGACATTGCATGTCCTAGAAATGTCACAGAAGTTACATTCATGAAATATCATCAACATAGCTGCCTAAAAAGTCCTTAATAAGGATGATACCAATAGNGACATGCTGACAGTAAGGTGAAATCTCACTGGGCCTCAACCCTAGACAAAGAGCTACAAGAGCTAAGGAATTCTGGAAGCATAAGAAATAGTGTTCCCCAGGGAAGTCCCCCATTTGATTATCTAATGTCACATGTAATCCTTGTAACCATGTACATACAAATAGCATTAGTTAGACTGCACAGGTCATATTTATATATTTAAAAATATATATCAATAATTAAAGAAAAGGGGGCCATGAACTTAACAGAGAGCAAGTGGGGTACATGAGAAAGCTTGGAGAGAGGAAAGGGGAGGGGAAACTGATTTAATTATATTTTATCTTTAGAAACTTAAAAAACAATAACCATGCTCAGCTTTTAAAAATGTGTAGCCCGCATTCAAACCTAAGTTTGTAGGATTCCAGGGTTTCCATTTACTATATCATTCTTCCACATAGGAAGCACATTTTTCAGGTGTAAATAACTTCAGTACACCTCCACTATTACAAATACTAAAATCAAGCTTTCTGACCAAATGGAAAAACTAGGTCTCACTTTACCTTATTAGAAACAATGTCTGTTTATTCACCATCCTGACATATTCTTTTTTAAGCTGGTCTCCTTGGGAGTTGTAAATCTCTGTTTGATATGTCCTTTCTGTAAACTCACAAAGGAAACCAGCATTTACCTGATCCAAAATAATAAATGTGCAGAAAAATCAATAATGGAAAAAGAACATCTACTTTCCAATTTTGTTCNCCACAAACAACAGCAACAAAGGGAAAGGCCAGGATTAGTAGGTGCTGCTGTTTTGTACAAGGCTGGAATTATTATATCTTGTTCTCTGTGGAAGATTGGTCTATTTCAGCTTGAAGTTGCACTAAAGGTAGGGTCAAATTAACATATTCCTTGCCTCTTGTGAGACCCATGAGAGAAAGACATATGAATAGGCAGTCCTGGGGTCTAGTTCCAGCCCTGAGTTTTTGAACTTTAAAAGCAGCATTTAAAAAATGTACTTAGGCTCTTGGCAAGACCCCAGTTGCCGGCCAGCAGGGAAAAGTCCTGCGGGCAGGCTCACCCACCAAAGGACTCCATTGGATCCTGCAATCTACAAAACCCAGGCCCCATCCCCTACCCGTCCCCCTGCGGGGCGACCCCAGAGGCTTCCTGAAAGCCAAAATCAGCTCTCATTGGACCAAAAGAGTGACATCTTGAGACCCGAAATCCATCAGCTCTCATTGGACCAAGAGAGGCTTCCTGAGACTAGAAATCTACCAACTCACATTAGATCAATAGTTGCTTCCTGAGACCTGAAATCTGCTGACTCCCATTGGTCAAGAGTGGCATCCTGAAACACAGAATCTGCCAGCTNTCAATGGANCAAGAGCCCTGATAAGACCAAGAGTGGCTCCCTGAGTCACAGAACCAGCCAGCTTGGATTGAACCAAGAACAGCTCCTGGAGATACAGAATCTGCCAGCTCCAAATAGACCAAGAGCTAAGTTTGGATCCTGAGCGTCCCCTGGAGACACAGACACAGGAAGCATATACTGAACCAGTAGCAGCTCACTCAGACACAGGCACCTCTTGCACCTATTGGAGGAAGAGATGGGCAGACGCCAATGCAAAAATATGTCCAACAACATAAAGAACAATACGACAACATCAGAACCTAGCCCTTCTAAAACACTAAGACCTGATCAACACAATGTAGAAGAAATAGAAGAAAGTGACCTTAAAAATAACTTCATAAAGATGCTAGAGGCCTTTAAAGAGGAAATGAAAAGTTCCCTTAAAGAGGAAATGAAAAACTCCCTTAAAGAAATGGGGGGAAAAGTAAAAAAAATGGAAGAAATCAATAAAGAAAATGAGGAAAAAAACAAAAATTGGAGGAAATCATAAATTCCTTAAAGAAAGCCAA
>LZPO01077095.1:0-10350 GCA_001675575.1 Neotoma lepida
TAACAGACACTCTATTCCTTAAATAAATAAGACTTTAATAGCTGAATGATTTTAATCCTAGGCTCCTTCATAGAAAAATTAGCAATGTACTGTTAGCTAAGGGTGAGGNTAAGGATAGGGATTCTGAGCCCCTTTGTTCAAAGGTTTGGTCCTAAATTTGCTTTAAATCCAGGCTCCCTAGTATGAATTAATGCCATGATACTATATTAATTAGACACACAACTTGATACTTTTACTCCTTGTGATTTACAAATTGCTTATTATTGGTATGCTTGCTTATCAGATGTTGATGCTGCAGGGAATGGAACGTCACAAAGCATGGAGGACCAGTCCTTCAGGAAAAATCATTGTAGGTTTGGTGACATAAGGAGGAGCTTGGTTCAATGTAGTGTAATTCTGTGAAGTAAATGAAGTGGTACTCATGCTATCTCTTATGTCTGTAATTCCTTTAAAGAGTCACCATCCGCCAGTGGTTCTTACCCATATGCCCACATCCAGCCACACATGATTTGCAAGGGATCATTAAGCAGAAAGAAAATGGAGGAGCCACAGGTGCTCCCAAATAATAAGACAGGAAAAGAATAAAGTATGTTAGTACTAAAAGAAAAATTATGTAGGTACATGAGCAAAGGCTGAGTCATGATACTTAAGAGTTTCAATAAAAACCGATGAACTGATGCTGCAAGAAGAAACCATTCTATTTACCACAGCATCCATCCACAACCCATGTAGAAATGGTACCTCTAGTTAATAGCACAGTTTTAGGAAGGAGGAATGTTCTAAAACAGCCTCCCTATAGGCAAATAAGAATTCCAGTCAATTCTAAGGCTTATAACAAAGATCTCCAGTAATATGTAGACTCTATCTACATTCTAAGCTCCACAACCAACAGTGAAGTACACTAGAGGTGAGGACAAAAGAACTATTGGGGCATTCATGCTTCTTAGCTCTAGCTAGCCTTTACACATTCATCTCCCCTCAATCATGAAAACAAATTCTATTCATGTTAGGCTGGTCTCTTGTTCTCCATCCTCACTCTCCCACAAAGGGAAAGCTAGCTTCTGTCTGTGTATATCTTCCTGTGACCTCTCTTATCCTGGATGCCCTGCCTGTCCCTTCCTACCCATTTAAATTCTCTGTACTTCAGAAAGTAGGCCCAAGTTTCAAGTTTCAATTCCCTTATGAGTCACACAGATTCCCTTACTTAAAAAAAAAAAAAAACTCCAAAAAAGAATATAGAATATTTGCCCTTCTCCTCTACTCCATATTTTAATGTAGACAATAATTGATGTTTGTCACATACCTCAGTATGACTGGAAACTGCATGTGTCTTCAGTAAGTACTCATATTGGTTTGCTGCTACACTTTACACAAATGTCAGACTTTTAAAGAATGGCAAAATGAAATTAGCACTTGAAAACATATATGATATGAATATTTATCTTCAAAACCTGTTTAGAGATCATCCCTTACTTGTTGTAGTCTTATAAAGAAAATATATATGTAGAAATAAAAATAGCTTAAATGTCTTGCCCTAACCTCTCATCTTAGCCCCAGTGCCATATATCTAACCACCTACAATATCCCTTCACTTGTATAAGAATCTCAAAGTCAGCATGGCCCCTAATTAAATCAATTTTCTTTCTTCCCTCAAATTCACTCATTCCTCCATAACCCTTAGGGCTTCCAACTCCCCAAAGTTAATGATACCATTTCTCTAGTGACTTAGGTAAAATATCTGGAACTCATTGCACTTGCTATCTCTTTCTCCAGCCCTACTATCAAGTTAGTAGAATTAAGTTACTTACTCTCTATGTTAGTTAGGGTCATGAAACATCATGACCAACTTGAGGAGGAAAAGAATTATTTGGCGTATGTTTGTATATCATAGTTCATCATCAAAGGAAGTCAGGACAGGGACTCAAGCAGGGTAGGAACCTGCAGGCAGGAGCTGATGCAGAGGCCATAGGGTATTGCTTACTGGCTTGCTCTCCCTGGCTTACTCAGTCTGCTTTCCTACAGAACCCAGGACTAGCAGTTCAGATGTGGCTCCACCCACAATGGACTGGGCCCTCCCACATCAATCACTTAAGAAAATGCCCCACAGGCTTGCCTGGAGCCTGATCTTATAGAAGCACTTTCTCAACTGAGGCACCCATCTCACAAACGACTCTAATGTGTGTCAAGGAGCCACAAAACTAGCCAGCACTCTCACAATTCCTTTCAATGCTGCTGCCTTCACTTCCTGAGCTACCACTATAGCTTCTCATCATTCTTCCTCCCTATCACTGTCTCTGATAATTGTCCACAGAGTAGTCTCTTTTAACCCCCACACAAGAGTACAAGACCCATCAAAAAGTCCTTGATGGCTACTTGTCAGTCTCTAGCATGACCTTTGTGATCTAGTCCCTATCTACATGGTCATTCTCACTTCATATAAACTACTCATTACTTCTTGCTCTCCTTGAATATTTAAATTGTCTTTGCTTCAAGGCATTCACAGTACCCCTTTCCTCTGACTAAAATATTCTTTCTCCTGGTCACCATATGCTGAGCTTCTCATTATTTAATTATTTTTCAAACTTTATCTTTCTCAGTGAGACCTCTCCTACATACTTANTCCAAATAGCATTTTCTCTACAGTTTATCCCTGTTTTCTAACTTATGCTTCATTATTTTCTCCATAAATCTTATTATTTAAAATATTTTTTCAGTTTACTTGTTGTCTGTCTCTCCTTCTACCACAAGATAAGCTTCATGGGGGGGTGTCTTCAATTTCTTACTGTACTCCCAGTAGTCAGAACACTGTCTGAAACAGTACAGGTGATTGATGCCTACTAAATGACTGGACAAGTGGAGAACGAAGTGTTCCAGTACTTATAAATCCCATCTCAGTCATAGAAACTTTAAATAGAAAACATTTATGCTTCATAGTGCAGTGAAACTCCAGAGAGTCCTGGTGGCCTCTGTTCTTTCCACCTGACTGCTCAGGCCAGTCTGGGAAAACACCTACACACTGCAGCTAAGGTCCTATAANGCAATTCTTTGAGGAGCAAAGTCAAACTAGATAGAGCTGGCTAAAGATATTGTCTCCTTCAGGCTTGTGACTGAGATGTTTCCCCAGCACAACAGGATCTTGGGCTCAGGGAACTGGTAATTTGGAGGGTGTGTGTGTGTAGTATTTACTTTGTGAAAGTAACATATAGAGTTCATCTTTGCATCTACTTATTTAGAACACCATTGAGCAGGGTAGCACCTCAATAAATATTTATTAAACATAAACAAGCTGATCTATGAAACAACAGTTTTAAGTGATGTTCTATGTCTAAGATTTATGACAGTGTTAAGTGATCTCACTGCTAAAACAAATGCTCAACTGGAAAGATATTATATAGAATTCATTCTTGCAGTTTTCCTCCATAGATTAGATTGCAGCTATGTACAACAACTGTACATATAATTCAGAGTACAGCTTGACACATCTCTTGCATCTGTAGTTCTTAGTACAGGTGTCTGGCTATAAGTGGAGAGAAAACTCTAAAGAAAGGTAAATTAGAAGACCTGGCGGTAATCAGTGCATATTAGAGATTGCCAGTCTGACATCATTATCAGGTATTAGATAATTAGACTCATACCAATTAACATATGGATTCCTACCCTGTTTCTACGTAAGATGAGTTCTGAAGTTGCTTCATAAACATCAGGGATCAGAGCTGAAGCTATATTTACTATGATGCTGCTATCTTTAGGAGTATTGCTTTTTGAGGTAATAGATACTCAATGCATAAAAATCTCTATCTCTTTACCCAAACACTCTTAGAGTAAGGTAAAATAGCCTAGCAAATGGCTGTCACGAAAAGTGGGTCCTAAAAGCAGTTTGTTCACTAACTATGGAAGGATTTTCAAATATAGAAGCAATAGCAGACATGACAAAACATAAAATGTAACTATTAAGTCAATATGCCTTGTGAGTATCCATCATAGTTAGGGAAACCAACAGTTCTGGTTTGCTTGAGATAAAAAATTGTGAGGCTTCAGACAAGGTGACCACATTTATCATGGTTTAGCTTGATAACTCAGTTCTTAGATATATGTGCTCTTTTTATATATGTTCTATATATATCTAGAATACATGGTAGACATCTCAGCAGTACCAGGTTAGAAATGCTAGAGGATTAAGATCCAATCAGCCTCAGTTATCCTAGTTCACCACACAACACATAAATTCCCCTTTCTTTTCATTTTTAACTTCTTAGTTGGGTTTTAAGAGTGCATGTTTGTATTGATTTTATTATAATCAAGGACATTAATTTGAGGGTGTCAGGACAATTTCCTTTACTTCAGAAGATAGGAAAAAGTGAGACTAGCAGTGGAGACTGTACTCAATTGACACATGGACTCATCTATTTTTTATAACCCCAAATGTGGTATTTTATGACAGTGATGTCACTATGAGCAATTAAAAATTTCCAATTCAAAATACATGTTTTCTACATATCCCATGATTAAACACATGCAATTATGCTACAAAGGGCAGGATCTACAAAGCCACCCCAGCCTGAATTCTGCTCAGACATTTGTCAGGAAAGGAATGGAGGCCTCATGATGTTTATGCCCAACCACCACCTCATGAGGAACATCTGGCTTTCTGGGAGCTCCAGAATAGTGGCTGGCTTTGGAGCACACAATAACCATCAGAGTTTGTATTATGTAGCCTGAAAAATATTTCATCTTCCAAAGAGTTTTGAATTCCAATTTTTAAGCTTGAAGGGCACTACTTTCTTCCTAAATATTTCTGGTCAGTCTTAGCAACTCAGTCTACTTTTGAGGTTTCATTTCTTTTATGTCTTTTAAATTTAATGATAAAAAGAAACATCTAAATTTATAATACACATGAAACAGTGAAATTAGGAAAAAATTCTATTTGATGTATGTCTGTTTTTTCTTAAGTTCCCATGACTAAAAAGATCAACAGTTAGCTACACTTGTAATATTTATGCCTCCCAGACTCAGGGTAATGAGTTTCATCTCTGATCGAATTTTTATAACTGACTTTCATTTACCTGTGAAGTAGGTAATAGAAAGCCTTAGTAGGCATTGCCCTGAAGAATCAGATGCAAGAGAGAGGTCTGTGGCAGGGAACAGAAGGGAAATAAATTGTCCCTCCAGTCTGCTACCACCACCTGTATTTTTCTGCTTTTTGCAGGTCCTCTGTACAAATAATGAAATAGGTGAAATACAGAAGACTGAGTAATCGAAACCTGAAAACCATTCTTTAGCTCTCTGCCTCATGAAACCCTGGTGTGTCCTCTTAACTTTGGCCAAATCCCTAGCTGAGAGAATTCTTCCACAAGATGAACATATTTCAGAGCAAACTCTTATCCTAATTGATGGTTTTAAAAGCCCAACCCTGCATTCTGTTTAGGGCTTTGGTTAGGCAGGTAAGCCAAAACAGTGGAGACAGGACTTCCTCCATTAAACTGGCTGGAACCCAGGTTACACTAATTCAGTCTAAATAGAAAACCTCTGCTTTTCAATCCCTTTGTTCTCTTGGATGTCACAGCTTCCTGCTCTATTCGCTTCCTTTTATAGTCTTCCCTCACTAAGCATTTCAGGGGAAGAAAAAAAAAAAGCTAAATAAAGATCACAGCCTGCTCCATTGTGTCCCCTTCTTCTTCATCATCTTCTTTTCCATTTGTGCAATGTTGTGGCACCTATTAACTACCAGTGTTTTCAGAATGACATTATACAAGGTGCAGGCTGTACCACTGTGCCCTAAAAATATCAACAACTGCATTAGTCTCACAATAATTAATGGCAGGCATTATGCAAATGACAACTTTTTCGCTGCAAAATAATGACATTTCTTCATTTTGAGCAGAGTTATGCAAAACAATGAATTTAGGATGATAAATCACACAGGAGAATTAAGAAAGCCATAACGTTCCTGCCCAGGCAGGCAGAAAGATAGACAGACCAACAATTTAGAAGACATTGTTTGTTCTCACACCACTATAAAAAATCATAGCCAGTCGGCCATTAATGTGTGTGGGTTTTTTTCTTCTCCCCTTTAGGCAACAANGCATAAGGGGATGCTAAATTCTAGCAATTGGATCATTACAAGTCACAAGCAAATTTTTCTTTATTAACCTTAATAAGTCATTCACTCAGAGACTATAGTCATCAGGCAAATAAAAAGTATCACATGCCATTCTGCTACACATTAACTAATTCCTTATGCAAACATCACAACATATAGCAATTACTGCCGCTCAAAAAAACAAAGTCATTTTCAATTTATTTTATTGCTTTTATACTTGGCCATTTCCTGTAGCACATTATCGTTTCTTTCCATAACAACCGGAGGTGAAATGGAGAAGAATTTCAGTACCAATGAGCCTTCCCAAGCCACCTCTGTCATATACACCTTTCCCCTACTCTTGACTACAAAGGAAGGGTGGGCTGGCTAGGGGATGTGAGGGCTCTTTCACAGTAAATTCCCAACAAGCTCTAACAGGAATAGCACAATCAGCCCCTGCACCCAGTGGCAGAGAGACCCAGGTCTCACTGTCTCCTACATTTGCCACCATAATCCTGGCAGCTTTCCTGGATTCAGTAAAACAAGATAAAATTGCAGGTCTAGGTCTGCCACTAACAGGTGAACATAAAAGTCAACATACGCAGTATTAACCTGAGGGATGCACATTAGAGCTAATGAGAATGTGAGGCTAGTGTGGGTTGTTCCACACAGCACGTGACCTGTCTCTTTTAAAGCAGTAATAAATACTGAAATACTGAACCCACCAGTGTTAAATAGGATCTCTCTTTTTTTCTTTTATATCATAGTATCCTTTAACTAAGTTTTCCAGGACGCTAAATGAAACTTACGTATCATCAGTTGATGTTTTTGGTCCATTTTACAGACTGATATTCTGACGAATTAGGGACTTCACATAGAGTTAAACAATGAAGCAGCTAAGATCTGGGCATCTCTATGGCATTCTCATCTCTGAGACCAGTGGCCTCCCTTTAGTAATCAGAGAACTCCTTTTGGACGATAAACAATTATGTTGAAAGCTGCCTGTCCATGTCCTATTTCATACATCTTCGTCTATTCTCCTAAATCCACAATCCAAGCTCTCCTTTTAAGGTAGAACATATCCAAAACACACTCACGGAAAGCTCCCTTTTCAGACTTTTTTTCCTGAAGGTAATAACATTTTGCAGTTCTCCTTAAATAAAATCCAGCCCATGCTGGATCAATAAGAATGATGCCCATTTCCCTAATGGCAGCCGATTGCCATTTGCTATTCAAATCAGACTAGATAAATTACAGTACATGCCAGGGAACAGGCCAGTGAATTAAGACAGGCCTCCAGAGGACCAGCGATATTATTAATCTTTTAAGACACTATCATATTTCTTCTTGACAGTGTGCGTAGACTCACAGACACACTGCACCCAGATTGAAATATCAGCTGCTGAAAAAAATCAATAGAGTTAGAAACACAATAATTTTTGGTCTGCAGGGCCCACACTGAGCAACACTTGTGCCCTCTGTGCCTTTGCTTCTCTCACTTCCCTTTCCCGATTTCCCCTTCTATCTTTTTTTGATCTTCTCTTTCCATTCTCTGCTTTTAAAAGCTTGTAAATACAATGACAAGGTATTATGAAGAAGTTTCCACCACTAACATCAGCCACTGTGATTAAAATATCAGTTTTCCACAGGCTGAAATGAACCTGAAATGCAATTTCTCTAGTCTGGTAAAAGGTTTTGGTGTTGGACTATTGTTTCTTTACACTTACTATAGACCTCCAACTCTTATGAACCTGGTTCTGTTTCAGGTAGAATTAGAAACACAAAAGGCTACAGGGAAAGTGGATGGAGTGTAGTGTGTGGTGAGAAGAAACTCCCAGCTGTACTCNGAAAACCTGGGTCACGCTTATCCCCTGCTGAGATACACTCATGTTGCCAGCCATACACTTTCCAGTCAAGTTCATGGAAGATGGAAGAATTTGAACTAGGCTAAGAGTTGCTGAATCTTAGTGGTAATCTTTTACATCTTATTATCTTGATTTTGACTCTTCTATATGTTTTTCTACTCTAGATTGAAGGTTTTGATACTTGTTCATGTTTTTCAACTGATGAAGAAGGTTTAAACAAATACAAAATACCAAATGATGCAAAGTCAAAACAAAACAAAACAACCACACCCCTTAAAAAAATACAGAAAGCAACCATGCTTTAGGTTTCTTCATATGAAATCTCTTTATTCCATGTCTCTTTCTAGTTACTTTTTGCTTTCATTCTTTGTTTTATAGAAAAATTTAAATAATTATCTATATTTACTGTAAGACATATCTTCACTTTCGGCCTTTNCCCAAATTGTTCCAATCAGCCATTTATCCACTCCATAACACTCACTCCAGTCAGCTCCTCTGGTCCCATTTTTATTCTCATCTCACCCAGTTTCTCAGAAGCAATGGGACACAAGTAATAATTTCCCCTTTCTTGAAACACTGTGGCTATATTCTGGGATACCCACTTTCCAGTTTTCCTTATCTCCTTATTTGGCATGTGGAATCCATTGAAATCTTATCATATTTAAAGCCTGCTGCTTGCAGTTCATTCTCAAGTTGCATACTAAGATAATCATAGCACATTTGGCCAAACAATGAATTATGAGAAGGTACTTCTGAGATATCTGAGTTTTGAATGTTTAACTTTATGACTTTCAAATGCAGGCTGAAACAGAAAAAAACTAAAAAAATCCAACTCTGGGTTTAACTTGAAGCTTATGAGTTTCATATCATATCTCATGGTAAAATTTATTACCAACTTCAAAATATCAATGAGTCATGCTTTATTTATAAATTTCCCAAACAGATACATTTTATATATGCCCCAAAGAGGTATTTTAATTCCACCTCAGTTACTGTGTCAAAATACAGTGAGGACAGAGTATCTTCAGGACAAGATTTCACAGAGATCTCCACACTGAACTTGAAACACATATGTACTCCTTCATAGGTATACCTGATTCAATTAATTATTCTACTCAGGTTCTTCTAGAAGTTGTTCCTTTAGGGTTGCGTGGCAAGAAGTAAAGATGAAAACCATTCCCAAGCCAAAGTAACCTTGATATGTTTTTAGTGCTAGACTGAATTTTAGAGTTGGTGAAAAGAACATGAAGACTTCTTTTAGGGGAACACAACATCCTCCTGTGCTATTCTATCTTCTGCTAGCAGTATAGCTTACGGTCATTGGTGCTCAGGAGAAAAAACATCACTGGCATGATAAAGTACCACAAAATAGCCCAAGGCTGACCAAAGCAAAACATTATCCAATTATGACACTGCAAAGAACCCAAAAATCTTCCATTAGATGAGATATGCCAAGAAAATGAATAAAGGTTATTTTTATTTTCTCTTTTGGTTTTTAGAGACAGTGTTTCTCTGTGTAGCCCTGGCTATCTTGGAACTTATTCTGGAGACCAGGCTAGTCTCACACTCAGAGATCCACCTGCCTCTGCCTCCCAAGATCTGGGATTAAAGGACTGTTCCACTGTACCTTGCATAAAGGTTATTTTTTAAGAGGAAAAAAGTGGGGACAGGGAAGAGGAGGAGGTCATGATCATTTGTATGTCCCATGCTGTCCTGGAGATTCTGGCCCCCTTTTCTGCTTGGATTCTGCTGCAAAGTCAGGCTCACAGGTCCTTAACAAAGTTTCTTCTTTTATCTAGACTAAAACACATATTACATTTTGGGCCATAAGAACATACCAGCAAAATTCCAAGAGTTAATGTTTTAAATATATATGTATGTATTTATTATTATTATTATTTTGGTGTGTTAAACCAAAAATAATAATATTTCCTGTTCCACTGTGTTAAACTTTAACTATATAATCTGGAGTTGAGAGGAATCTCTGTCAACTAGCAATTTTGTAAACAGTTTTCTCATAAGTTAAATATTAACTTGAAAAATTTAACTCAAAACTCCCAACAAGCAGGAGGAATCAAAAGGTCAGAAGGAAGGAGTGAAGATTTTTTTCTGTCTGTCCTAAACAAGTTTGTTTAGGAGGAGAGGTGATAGTAAGGAAGAGGAACAACTGTTGGCATCCTGATGATGAGCAGGAAGTTGAGGAGGGGTGGGGGATGCAAAGGCAACAAGTGAGCCACTTGGTGCTTATCACCATGATAGCTAGACTTAGAACAATGAACTCTTGCCTCATGGGAAAGAAAACTCACGGGATGTGCATAAAGAATAATCTTTCTTTTCTTTCTTTCTTTCTTTCTTTCTTTCTTTCTTTCTTTCTTTCTTTCTTTCTTTCTTTCTTTCTTTCTTTCT
>LZPO01077095.1:11700-26930 GCA_001675575.1 Neotoma lepida
ATCTGTGGTTGGTATGTAAAATGAACAGAAAATTTCTTAATAAAAAAAAATCCATGCAGAAAATCTAAATGGTCAAAGACTCTGCATTATCTTGATATTGGAAGTGTAGGACAAAGTTGATTTATTTTTAATGCTATATCTGGAAAGTTCAGGAACTATTAAGAGTCTTCCTGTCAGTTGTTAAAATAAGTTTTGCTTTCTGACTTAAGAAANTTATTTTAAATGCAACATTCCAGAGGATATCTTAAGGAAATCCTCCGCTTGCTCTATAAATGTAGGTGAACAGCTATTTCTCCTGGAATGGCCGTAACCACCACCACATTTTATCACACCAGTGCTGTGATTACCAGCAAGAGACCTTCCCAAGGAGGAGACGCTTTCTCTTTCTACTTAAATTCTGCTGCAGATGTTTCCTCTTAGAAGGAAGGAGGGCCATCCCACTGTCACATGAGAGTCTAACTATCATCTGCCTGCCCCAGCTGCTGCATCCTTCCATGGGCACATGACTTGTAGGGTGCTAGACTAGTTAGGAAGCAGAAGGCTGTAGGACGGTGGTGAAGTAGTTTTCCTGAGATGTTGCCCATGCGGGGCTGGCACTTTTTGGTAATGCAGCTGCCTTAGTCATCTATACTCCTGTAAGTGACCCAATAAGTCATTGTTTCTTCAAGCTGGACATGGTTGGAATCACTTCTTTGGTCTACTGGGGCCCTATTTAGGGTAAAGAGATGTTTTGCCATATATCCCAAGGGAAAGTCACAGTGTACAAATGAACAAGGGCAAATAATGAGTCTTGAAAAAGAGAATTGTGATTTGATAAACAAGAGAAAGGTGGAACTGTATTTCTAACAATTCTTCAATGAGATGTGCATTTTGTTTAAATTCTACAATTATGATAGAGCTTATTAGGATTCCCCTCTCTGTTTTTCCCTCTCTCCCTCCTTCTATCCTTCTCTCTCCNGATGGGAGTCTTATGTCTAGCCCAATCAAGGCAGTCTTGAACTCCTCCCTCAACAAATCTGCATAATGCTGAGATTACAGGCATGNACCACAATGCCAAACTTTTTTTTATAAACTTTTACTATACTAAGGCATGCTTATTAGAGAAATATTTATTAATATAGATTACATCTGGCCTTTGTAAAGCTTTTACAGTTTATAAGATGCTCTAACATAACTCATCTTTTCCTTTCAACAGGTCCTTTATCTGTTCTCTATAGGTGAGCTGTTATCCCCTCCAATGCTGATGGAGGATGCAAGATGATCTTAAGAATCCATATGAACATGCCAGCTTAGACAGTGGCAGGATGACTGGAAATGCAAAGGCTTTATATGCTACTGTGTCTGGAGAAGACCAAGGAAAAAGAGATGTTAAAAAATTAAAACAATGACATAGAGAAAGCACAAAATTAAAAGTAATTTTGGAAAAGAGAGAAGGTTAAGAACAAAGGAAAAACTCCATATTCTGAGTACTTATTCATTTGACATTCATTAATCCTGTACGAAGTACCTCTGGGATCTCTGAAAGATGCTGTTGAATGTGCATAGAGACCCTGGCCTACGCTTAAGGTAAGTCAGATAGACAACTATAATACAAGGGAATTCAGGTGTTTAGGATGGGGATTTAGAAACAACAAATCCTACCATTTATATCTATAGCCTGACAATGGAAAGCTTCATTGTGATGAAAAAATTAATTTGAACTTTGAAAAAAATGTGTAAGATTTGGGTAGTGATAATCAGATTCATGTGTGCAAGAGCACAGAAGCAGAAAATTGAAAGATGCATTTTTGTAGCAACAAGTAAACATGTTAGTTGGGATTGTAATACGAGATAGTGTTGAGAGATCAGCTGAGTGTGGAATGGGAAAGGGCTCCTTGAATACTGGGCTGAGGGACCCACTTTGTCCTGTGGCAAGGACATGAATTAGAGTCTTGTAAGTAGGGTGCTGGCCTGATCACAGTTCTATTTTGCTATAAATANTTAGAAATTAGAAACAAAAGAGGCACAAGCAAAGCATGCATAATCTACTATAATAATAATACAGGAATTATATGATCTGACTTATTGGTATCAGTAGAAAAGTGATGATATATTCTAGAGATACTGTGAGGGAAGTAATGATGGTTAATATTCTACTATGTGCTGGGCACTTTCTATAGACTAACCCATTTCATCTGCATGTTGATTTTGAGGACAAAAAGTTCTGTTCCCATTTTACAGATAAGAATTACGCAATGTCTTATTAGCAGTTAAATGCAGGCCATCGACTCTACAGCCTACTCAACCTATGAGCACTGCTTGTTCCAGCCATATGCTCTTGGTGGTGGGTTAGGTGCCTAGATCCCACAGGATTTCAATGCCTGTTTATATGAGTCATTAGGTCCAGGGATCCTTGGGATTCTGATGCTAGAATCTGGTTGGAAGTGAAAAAGATTTTCTTTACTTAATTTTGTACATTTGTTCTCAATAGTTCAATTGTTTTTGGAGTTGAAGTATTTATTTACAATGAAAGTTACAAAAGAACTGAAACATGAAATCTCAAAGCTCTTCAAAAGGTACTAGCAGATTCTTCTTTTCTGGTTTCACCAGTGTACATTTGAAGGAAAGTACACTTCTTGGCATATAGGGCATACTAAAAAATAGTATGTGGACTGGCATAGTAAATGGATTGTAGCCAAAAGTGAGAATGAAGGGGAGCAGTGTTATAGGGTCAAATGAATTTTTGTTCAAATCATGGCTTAGCTATAATTCCAAGTATACAACACAGAGCAAGTTACTGTAAGCATTTGGGTTAGATGGGGAAATAATTTACAGGGAATCCAGATGTTTGTGTGTAGGTTGAATGATCCTATGTGATGGCGTACTGGCAGTGGGTCCATGCAAACCTAGAAACTAAAGCCCAAAGGCTCATCTCTGAGTGAAGACAAACTGTAACTCTCTTCTGTCTCTGAAAAATTTGCAAAACCTACACGGAAACCTAAGTGGGGGTGGGGGGGTCTGCCCAAACTGCCAGTTTTAAAAGAAAAATAAATTATTTTCTGAGAAGCAGAAACTACAGTTCCAGCTAAAGAGGAGATTTTAATTGCAGGGAGACATCAGCTGAATGGTTTAGCTTGGACTCAGAGCAGCCAGTGGGATATATACTAAAGAAAAAAAAAGCAAGTTTAATTAGCCTTAAGATTTTATACAGCAAGGCTCTTCCCTCCCACACCTTGTCTGATTCCAGCGGGTGGGTCACCCTCCTTTTCAATCAGGTTTTCTCCCTTCCTTTTCTCAGCTGCTGTCATGACAAGCCAATGGTAGAATGACATACAGATGAAAACAAGGTTTGAGTAATTACTGCACTGTGGCTGGTTGTTGTCTGAGCATCATTTTATTTCTTCCAATCACACAGGTCCTTGGACTTCACAGCTCCGTGTTTCAAAAAGGGGTGATGCTGATTATATTATGACATTACAGCAAAGACAGGCAGATCAGACAAAGTGAATTTCACTCAGTAATTAAACTGCAGCTTCTTTCGTCTAGAGTCCAGGGCAGGATTAATCTAAAGGTAGCTCTTTATCATGCCGATTAGTGCTAGGATTTGAAGAGTGAGCTCTGGTATGATAGCTAGCCCCGAATCTGTCTGACTGGTGGCCCCATGTCTATCTAACTTGCAAAAATAACAACAGATCAAGATTATGCCCTTCACTTTTTAAAATTTTTCTAAAGGAAGTACAAATAGACTCAAACATGCTGCCATTTCTATTACATATTCTATTACAGAATGCCTGTTCAAGAGAACAGGTCTTTTCAAATGCCATGGCATTTTATTTTATTTATTTATATATTATTTATTTTTTGGTTTGTTGAGACAGGGTTTTCTCTGTGTAGCCCTGGCTGTCCTGGAATTCACTTTGCAGACCAGGTTGGCTTTGAACTCACAGAGATCCACCTGCCTCTGCCTCCCGAGTGCTGGGATTAAAGGCGTGCGCCACCACCGCCCTGCCTCCATGGCATTTTAAAGATGATGCTCCATAGTTCCACTTATCACAATGTCCTAATGACATCTTTTTTGTTTTTCTGTCTTGTTTTTTCTTTGTTTCAGACTCAATCTCAATATGACTGGCTTAAGCAATAGCCTTTTATTTTGCTCAAAGGCCTGACTTTTATTTTAGCGCTCAGTGTAGGACTTCCAGAAATGTTTTCCTTCCTCCACTCGTTCCTCTGATGAATTTCATAGCCNTGGATGTTTTTATAGAGGAATGGGTTGGATCAATGATTGTCAGTCCTGGATTCTCACAGATGCAATTGTGAGGCTTTATAAACAATGGTCCAACTAGTCCCTGTTCTAGATCAAAAGATTCAGAATCTCTAGAATTTACAAACAAAAATCTGCATATTCTTCAAGTCAGTAGGTGATGTGAGTGTAGCCAGAGTTAAGAAGTGTTGAGTCAGCTAGACAGTATACCAGCTGTATTTGCAAAAGATTTATCAAAACAAGCCATTGTTAAGGGAAATGAGGCCTGATATTGTTGTGGGAAATCTCTTAATTAGAAGATAAAAAGCTCATTCTAGTAGCCTTTGCATAGGAAAATATATACTCCAGTCTCCAAAGGGTAGTAGAGGAGGAGGCAGATGATGAAATGGCCAGATGTATAGTTGCTTCACTTGTGTTGTTCTAGGTTATAACCCTGAAGGTCATGTTTACTGATTGAGATGATCACATGGTAACATCAGAGCTCACAACCATATAATCTGTGATGACTGTTGCCTGACATAGAATCTCAGAGTTTAGAAATAAACTGGAATTAGCTGTCGTCTATTTTAAGCACTCTATGCAGGAGTCTTTAGAAAGAGAAAAGGACAATTGAGAGGATCTGGCTTTAACGTTCTGACAAAGCCCAGTTTCAAAGTTTAAGGAACATATTCTAGAGTCAAAGTGAATTCAATCAACTTGTTGGGCTGTCTTCAGGTATTTATTTCTCTAAGCCTCAATGAGTATCCTTTCAATATAGGATCAAGAATATGTATAACACAGAGCTACTGGGGTCTTCTATTAATTTAGATAAAAATGCCCAGTATACAAAAAATGTCAGAATGCAATAACAGCCTGTTAAAGGCAAACACAGTAATTGCTGAAGGTTGCCACCTAGACTTTATGCCTAAAACAAACAGTTTTAGAACTCACAGATCNGTTTTCTGNAAGATTCATTCACCAGGCAAGTAGAGAATGAATCCAAATAGACATGACTTTCAAATTTTACTGAGCCTAAGCGCATAAGCATCACCTGGAAGTGATCATTAGAAATGCAAATTGCTGGGCTCCAATCCCAGAGCTCCGATTCAGTTTGTAGGACAGAATTTAGGAATATACACTTTGCAACAATCTGGTTGATCCTGACCAGGAATAAGAGGGCTTTCTATATAGCAGAATAGAAATCATACATTTATTTCTAAAATAACTATGGAGTGTGACCTGATCCAGAGGAGTCTGTGCATTCTATTCTTAGGTAAGAATTCAGTTACATGAATGAACATCATGTGCAAATATAATATTTTCAGAGTATGGTTATGCCCATCATATTAAAAAGATTCAGTTTTTTTCAACCACACACAGTTCTTGAATAATTATCCTTTAGTTACTAGTATCATCATCGATTTTCATCTCCAGTAGGTCCATGTGAGTAGACAAGCATGGGCCAGATTCAATATCAATTTATTCTTTTTCTTTTTACAAAATGATAGAATATCTTTCTGAAAATTGGTAAATTCTTTAAATAAACAAAATCATTTATTTCCTCTTTTAAAGGCAATAGGAACACAAAGTATTATAAAAATGCGTTAATGGTAACTAATAATAAAATNAATGTGTAATTGTGAATTGAATATTTTAAATGCAACTGATAAATTAGTTTGCTACAGTGAATATTTTTAAATTTAAATGGAGATAGTTTTGAATCTAACAAGAAATTTAAACATTTCCATTTCTGAGACTTTTCTAAGAAAGAAGTGGTGAAAAAAATTTAGAAATATGCTTAGACTTTACAATATAACAATATGCTAAAAAATGACCATTAACTCTGTATTCTCAAAGTTGCATAAGGTGCAACATGTAGGGAGGGGTGCTGCAGAGATGTCTCAATAGCTAAAAGCACATACTACTTTTGTAGAGGACCCAAGTTTGGTCCCCAGCTCTCACAACAGGTAACTCTCAACTATCTATAACTTCAGCTTCAGGGGATCTGATGCCCTCTGCCAGCCTTCATGGTTGTCGCAGTCATGTGCACAAACCACAAAGAAACACACACATGCATACACACACACACACACACACACACACACACACCTGTCTCTTATACACATCTAGATGTGTATAAGAGACAGGCACTTGCCTAGCATGTTTAAAATAGCATTCTATCCCTTGTTTTAAAAAATGTATCTTTAATTTGATAAACACTTATTTTAAAAATTAAATCTTAAAAATGATGTAACAAGTAAAGTGTGCTCTTTAATGGTCACTGAGCATATGATTTTGCTGGGGTAAAACAGACATCCTCATGAGAATATGTATGACCACTGGAAGGCAATGTATCCTGATGATCAAATGTCCAGCAGAAAGATTATCTTTTTAGCACATACCAAGTGAGCTACTTAAGGTGTCAGAAACAAAGTCACAGTAATTATTTAAGGAAACTCTGATGATATGAGTGGGCACTGAATAAATACAACTGTTGTTCATCAAAATAGAATTTTTATAGTATGTATACAATATATCAAGACAAGACTTAAATGAACTGTACAGGCATTCAGAGCTTTAGGAAGACAAAACTAAGACAACAGTATTTGGTTGGTATTTTGGCTGGTATTTTGCATGGAGGATCTGAGTTGGATCATCCACAGTGAATGAGCAGCACAAAGATCATTTTAGAATTCAGAAGAGTTTAGGGGACTATTAAACACTTCAGGATAAAACTATAAGATGAGCTTAGAGTAGAATAATAGCCAGTTTTGAAAAATGAGTTGCATTTCTTTGGTACGGCTTTTGGCAAGACATTTTCTTAGTGGAATTCAACATCTCTTTGGAACACTGGCTCTCAGATCGTAGTGAATATCTGAATCACTCTGGTAGATTGTTCAATATACACTGTACATGAGACATACAATTTCTCCACCCAGTAGAACAGGGTGAGATTGGGGTGGAGGGGTCTTCATTTCGAAGGCATTTCTAGGCCATGCTAATGCCACTCTGATATTCACTGCTTCAGCAGGGGATAAGACAGTACTTTTACTAAAGAGAGTCAGATGGAGAAGGTGGTAAGATCATCATTCCTAAAAGTGTGAAATTTCCTCAAAGCAGGAAATGAACAAATAACAATAGCTCTTTTCATTTCCTATGAACTTTTATTCCCACCTTCATACTAAGTCAGAGAAGAACCTACATGGAGATTACCTAGGACAAACTTCTTACATTGACCTACGCTTGTTATTTGGCACACATGCCAAAATGCAGTAATAAGGAGACCCATGCTGAGAATAAATCTGGGCCAACCAACCTGGAAACTTAAAGATAACTACTTCTGATGCTAGCTAAGAATTGAAAATAATAGTACTATGACACCGAAGACCATGGAGTCTATTCTAAAGAGCCTCCATCAATCAGTGCTAGACAACACTAAAATACTAGGTTTAAAATCCACAAATTCTCTCTTCACTTTGCTTCATCTTTATTTCCAACAGGCAATCAGAAGTTAGAAGGAGGACTAAAGCCTTTCCACTTAAGTGTGGGTCACTGTTTAATCTCCTCCACCTCTGCTTCAAAATGTTCTTCAAGAGAAATTTTACTATATAGCAACCATACTGAAAAACTATTTTAAAGGACAGAAATTAAAAATAAAGAGCTCTGGATAAATAAAATGCAGTATGTTTTTAGGTTTGTACTTTTTTTTCAAAGGTAGGATTTAATAAAGTTGTAACTGAGGATTCATATAAAAGTTTTTTTTTGTGAAAACTATCTAAGGTAGCTATAGAAATATGTCTAAACTCTAAATAATATTTCAGTAACAACAAGATTATTTCTTAGCCATTTATCTATCTTTAAAATATGCTATATAATTATAAAGTATAATCGATAATAATAACAATAATTACCACAATACAATAGAAATAATGACAGTACACACCATGGACCAGAGCCCCACGGACACAAAGAGGTAATAATCTGCCTATGTATTTAAAGGAAAGAAAATGCAGTAGCAGTAATATTGGGAGGGGGAACTAAAAGAAATTTTTTTCTTATCCTCCACAGAAAAATAGACATAAACTTTGATACCTGTTGTTAAATGATTCATTCTGAAGATTAGCTCAGGTAGTTTAAAAGAAAACAAGATGAGGCCTATAATGTCTCTTAGGAAGCAGCATGAATGTAAAATCCTGGCTAGTCCCAATTCCATTTCTAGTTAAGCATCCCTATCCATTCATTAGCAGAAAAAATAGTATTTATAAAGTGTTTTCCGCTTATAGTTTCATATCATATTTTTGGATTGCTGCATGAATCCTGCAGGTTAGACAAATAGAAAAATATTAATATTATTCCCATCAGAGGAGAACAGAACTAAGAATTGGTGAAAAATAGAAATAAATTAATCTTTACTAAGTATCTATAGTATGTCAAGCAAAGCACGTCTAACAAGAAGCCCCAATAGAGAGCTCTATGCTACACAGAATCTCCTATAGTAACTGGGAGATTGCTGAGGGTAACAAGCTTGGCCTGAGTGCAGATGTCCCAGTTCCAGGTGCTACTATACATTTTCTAGCACACCATAGAGTCAATTCTCACGAAAATGTGGTATTACAGTAACTGTCCCCCCAGAGGCAGCTGAGTGAATTGCTAAGAACTAAAACCACTAACAGTGTTCTGGAGTTTTGCTTGGTTTTGTGGTGCTGTGACCCAGGTCCCCCTGCATGCTTGGCTAGCATTCTACCAGCTCTAATGTCATTTTTAGCCTTCCTTAGTTCTTCCTTGAGAAGATGCGCTTCTTTCTAATGTTACTTAGTCTGCCCAAGGTGCTCATTCAAAGGAGAGGATGTATTATTTCCCTGATTCACAGTCCTGACTCTGAAAAGTCACTCCAAATATTCACAGACATAAGTCAATCTAACCATGTTCACACTTTGACACTCTTGGCAAGAAAAATGAAACAAAAGAATAGCCTAAATGTTAAATTAGACAAAGTCTCCACTTTAAGCTATTGGTGTCTGAGTAAGTGGGGACATATAAAGACTAAAACAAGCACTAACAAGACAGCTAAGGACAAAGTCAAATCTTTACTCTTCTGAACTCAGTCTCAAAGCTATAAATTCAGACTGAAATCTCCTGGATAAATGAACACACTACTTTTTAGTTTTACTCTTTAGATGCATTTACTTGTGATCTGTGGTGCAGTGTTTTTTGTTTGCTTTTAGAGTTATGTTATCCTTCCCGTGTTATTTTTTTTTTAATACAACTCTGACTTAGGGTGTTTAAAGGTTTGGGAAAACGAGGTCCTCCACATGAGACAGAGGTTTTACCAGAAGCCACATTGGTAAATTGGGCAGCAGAAGTCAAGGGAGGTCTAGCAAAATGTAAATATTTGTAAAATGAAATTGAATTTTTGGATATTAAAAGAAACATTTATTGAAAGAAGATTGCTTTATATCCTGGACAACCACCAGGCTATCATGAGTTTTTAGAGAACTATATAACTTCAGAATTGATTCATAGAGGCTTAATTTTATTTATTTTTTTATAAAGGGTGTTATGTTTCGCTGGTTACTTTGAACTCACAATATAACTAAGTATGACCTATATCTATCCCCCTGCCTCCACTTCTCCAGTAGTGGGATTATAGGAGTGTGCCACTATTAAACAGCTTGGATTTTATTTTTATTGTCAAAATATCAGCATCAGCCGAGTCATTTAATATTGTATATTGAAATAATACCTCCAAGTACTAAACTAATGGCTTCAACCACCTTGAACTTAGGGAATTCAGATTTGTGGTTATCTAGTCCTGTTATTAACTATTTGTGTTCCCACAACCCTGATGTTGAAGCTCTAAGCCCCAATGTCACTCTCTCTGGAGATTAAGCTTTTGAAAGAGCAGTTGAGATTAAATGATGTCATAAGGTTGGTCCCTAATACAACAGGGAATTGTCTTTATAAAGAGAAGAAGACATAGATATCCCCACAATCACGTAAGGAAAAGGTCATTTCAAGACACAACAAGTAGAAGGTCANCTGCAAGGCAAGGAGTGAATCCCCAGAAGAAACCAAATTTGCTGACCCCCTTAGATTTCTAGTCACTGGAACTGAGGAATAAATTTCTCCTGTCTAAACTTCTAGTCTGTGGTATTCTCTTTTGACAGCTATAGCTGACTACCACCAACACTAAAATTCTCTCCACTCTGCACACAGTAGGACATTCTTAAAGCCACATTAAAGTGATTATTTAATGTGTTTTTACCAATTACGAGAGGTTCAAGAAATGTCCCCAAACAAAGAGTCAGGAAATGCCATTTCTGAGACTGAACTACATCTATCCTGTAACCTAATATATTTCCTGCTCTTTTCTGTTTTCAACCTTTGAACATAGAAGGGTGTTACTGTATTAGTTTTGATATTGAAGAGAAATTTGTCTTCTTGAGGGTTTCATCACTTTTCATGTTCTTTTTGGAATAACAGAAAGCAACCTAGATTACCTTGAAGACAACTTCCTTTGCCCTTCACATATATGAAGATAGCTCTATCCCTGCCTCCCAGATTTTCAAACAATTCTAATTCCCTTAACCATTCCTCAGGAGATTCATTTCATTTTCCTAATCTCCTGGTCACTTGTTTCTGAGGATTAGATTTCTTGTGCAGAGTTGTTAAGACATCTTTCCCTCATATCATTCATGAGTAGACTTAAAATGAAAACACAGAATCTTCCATCATTCATTTTAAATATTGTCTGGTTAGATATGGCTCACCATAGTTTTTCAATACACTTTGGGAACCTGGTTACTTTATTCAACACATTTCTTTGCATCTGGAATTCTATCAGCTGCAAATAAGATGAACATATAATCACCAACCACCAAAAAACAACAACAACATCAAAACCCAACATCTCAGGGGCCAAGATAAAGCCTAGCATACCCCAGTATGATTCTGTAAGAACAATTTCCCTTGACAATAAGTCACTTGTTTATACCCAACACTCTGGTAAAAACCCCATAGCTAATGAAGTCTTGGGCTGTTATTTGGCTAAATCATATGGCATCAAGCTAACTTCTAAATTTTAATGTCTATACCCATAGACCAACACTACCTTCAGCCTTAATCAGAGAAACTTCTCTGTGCAATGAATGCAGAAACACATGGCTGATCAAGGTGCAGAGAACAGTTGACAGCCAAGTTCTGATGGCTGAATAGGACTTTTATTCCAGTACTAAGGGTTAGGGACTATCCCAACAGTGGGCGGAAAGAACGTAAGAGCTGAAAGATGAGGAGAAGAATTATGAAATGCTATCTTTTAGTCATGCCACAATGAATACAATAATGACCTCACAGCAGCTGTGGCTGCCTGCGATGTGCCTGCACAAGACTAGACCTGCCAACAATCAATCATGGATTAGGGAAGATTTCAAAGGGCTCTAACCCTCCTTGTTGAGGACTGGCTATTGACAGATTCTGGGTGAAGAGCAGACATTGTTTTCAATTAAGTACCCAATGATGGAGCCCACTAGGTTCCAATGGATAGCTCTGAACCCATGGTACAAGGATGGTTCTGGTTAAACTGGGCTGAGTCACAAAACAAAATGACTTGAAAGTGATTCATAGTAAGGAACGGGTTGTTAAATGGGAGTGGGGGTTGGAGAGGGGAAGGGTGACAGTAATCATAATGCATTATGTGCATGTAAGAAATTATCTATGAACAAATTTGATAATTAAAAGTAGTATGGCTGGAGCTAGCAAGATGGCTCAGTAGATAAGATCACTTACTGCTTTGCAGAGGACTCAGGTTTGGTTCCCAGAATTCACATGGCAACTCACAACTATTTGTAACTCTAGTTCTAGTGGATCTGATGCCTTCTTCTGACCTCTGCAGGCCCATACATGGTGCATAACACACATGCAAGCAAAACAATCATATACTTAAAATAAAATTTAAAAATCTACAAATACAGCCCTTTCATTTAAGAAGTTGCTAATCTTATCTATATTTATGTGAGCTACTACCATCTTCTAAAAAGCTCAGGAGAGACTGCATTGCATATTGTGGAGGGACTTTCACTAAAGCCATTCTACTTTCTAGCAAGCACTTATTTGAGGGGAGCACAACACACTTCTTTACATTTACTTGCTTTAGTGACTTTTGCTCCAGACTAACACCAAATTGTTCCCCCAAACTGATTTTCTATACTTACTACAAATGAGACAGTTTTATATCTCTAGTTGTTGGTTTTTACTTATGTCCTGAAATAAGGCAATAACTGGTGATCTTACTGACAAATCCTCCTACTCGCCTGAGGTACTTTATCCCACTTTTCACAATCTCTTCCATTTCCCCGTTACTTTCCCAGGAAAGTGTCATTTCTGAGAAATCACCAAAGCACCCTAAAATGGCAGGCTTGTCAGAGAGAGACCAGGGTACCAGAATAGTTGGGGACTTTAAACAAGGTGTCATCCTTAAGTCCCCCTCGGTGCTGCCAGGGAACAGTGAGGTTTTGCTCTGTCTCCACACATGGCTCTGTACAACACCAGTTCTTAAACCCTGTTAGTGTACTTAGAGACCACATCCTTTTCCTGTCCATTCTGGATGATTTCCTTTGCCAAAGATTCAAAACAGCTTTGTATTTTTCAGCCTTTAGCTGAAAAAGGTGGTAATATATAATGCTTTTATTTTCCATGCAGACTTTCTCTGAGGCAAGCATGTACCCCGACCTTTACCTAATCAAGAAAAGTTGTTTGGGCAATGGGGGATGGGGAGGCAGGTTGGGCTTTAAATGCACAAATCAGTTCTAATAAAAACACTGAGATTCAGGTGCCTGGGGTTAGAAATACTGGAGGGAATTCAATTACACTAATTAATATTTAAGAAGGGCTAGAGATCACATACTGAATGTGGGAAACTAGGCCAGTCAGACATGAGCATATGGGGAGGGCAAGATCAACAGATAAAAGTAACAAACAAATCATACATAAATGCTCCAACAGGAATGAAATGGAGAATATAAAATAAATGTTCCAACAGACACTGAAGAGGAGGTAAAGTAAATGGTCTACCAGACATAAAAGCAAAATGTTCCAACACACACAAGACATTTTATTGGTTTTGTGTAAACACATATATTATAAAAATGATTTTTCCAAATAAGTTACTAGGAAATGTTACCCATTTATAAAAACAGACTTAGTCAGGCTGTGTGCATTCATAGTACAGTGTATTTACTCTCATTTCCTCACTGGCTCATCACATAGAAAGCTCAATAAGGCCTGAATTTCCCAAGAGTTGGTTTCCTTATGGCTAAGTCTACATGGGTACCCAAAATCCAATGGAAGGTTGAAAATCTTCCTGGTTCTTTCTTATGGTGATGTGATATGGTGGGTGTCATGTGGAGTCTTTTTTTTGGGGGGGGGCTTGATATTTCATTTGCAGCTCTGATTTCTGGTCATTCTTTTTGTACTTGAATGCTTTCTGAAGAAGGCATTGATGGTGCCAGAAGTACCTTGTTTTGCTCATGAAAGTGGTTTTTCTTCTTCTTCCACTGTTGCATTTAACTACCTTATTCCTCTTGCCTCATGCTTAGACCTCTCTCCTTCCTGCATTATGGGAGTTTTGAAAAGCATAATCCAGAAGAGCCTCTGGATTGCCTTTGTGAACTATATATAGTTTGAAACTGTTTATTAGTATGAAATACAATGTCTCACTATTCACTGGGTTGCTTTTGCTATCCACAAGACACAGAGGTGTAAGTGGAGGTAGAAGCGTGGAGAAGATGAAGAGACACCAGGACTGAGAATTAACTCCTCCTCCTAATTCTTTAGCATACACAGATGGTAGTTAAGGGACCTGAAGAAACATTTTGCGGCAGTACTTACAGTCATGGAGAAAGCAAACAAAAAAATAAGAGGTTTTTGTCTTTAGGACCCCAACCTATGTTTGAAAAGTAATTTAAATAATTACTTTTATTTATTTATAAACTGAATGTTTCAAGATAACACATTCCTAAATGCTATGTTTCTAAATTGTCTAAAACTGTCTCTAACTAATAAAGAAGCAGGAAAGCAAAACAACTAAGGCTATGTCCTAAAAATGTTCTAAGTACGTAAGTGGTCTTTCAAATTATTTCATAATTCCAGGATTTACAAANTGATACTTATTAAAAAAAGTTCAAGATTTAGTAAAAATATTTAAAGACATATCAATTTATTATTCTGATCAGAATGACAAACTTGAAATATAGAATTTGAAGTATTGGAGGTTAATTTTATCATAATCTAAATATACACAAGAAGGTTAACTAGTTTTCTTGCAGGCCTCAAATTAAAAATGAGTTTGGAAGACACACTGTTAGGGGAAAAATGGACTTCTGCTATATGCAGCTACTTATCTGTGTGTTTCATGACTTTTTGATACCATGGAGTATTTTACTGTCCATAAAAATACACTGAAGGCTGAAGCCAACATAATTATCCAAACCTGAGCTTCCATTTCTTTATATGTTCACTTTGATAATCTTACTGTTTGGCTTTATAATATTCAATATGGTAAATAATTTGAATTTATGAAATGAATGTATTTTAACAGAACATTATAATTTCAAATGTAAAGATGACAATAAGGTTGTTAGATGAGGTGAATATCCTTATATAAAAAAGAGAAAAATGTCTGGAGATGATGTTCCAAGTAGCCCCTCTAACCCAAGGCAGGATGATTCTCATGCTGCTGGTTCCAGGCTGTTCAATGTCTGCATTCACTGATTTGCTGGTTTAGAGCAATGCATACTGCAGATGCATTGGATCAAATCCTATTTAATGTGTCGGCTACTAATTCTTTGAGGTTTAAGAAAAGTGATACTTTCCCCCTGAGGAATACATTATATTGAGAACATTAAATATCAAAGGTGTCTACTTTGTTTTAAATTCATCCAGTTCATGAAATTTATCAGATATTCTTAAAGTAAGTGTCCACTTTGTTTTAAATTCATCCAGTTCATGAAATTTA
>LZPO01077096.1:2294-19927 GCA_001675575.1 Neotoma lepida
GTGAGTCCATTGAGAGTAATGGATATTAATGACCAGAGATTGGTAATTCCTGTTATCTTTTGGTGTTAGTATGTGTCTATTTCCATTCTTTGGTGTTTACTGCTGTGGGATTATTTATTGCCTGTGATTTCATGGGTGTATCTGATTCCTTAGGTTGGGCCTTTCCTTCAAGTGCTTTCTGTAGGGCTGGATTTGTGAATAGGTATTGTTTAAATCTGGTTTTGTCTTGGAATGTCTTGTTCACTCCATCTATGGTGATTGAAAGTTTTGTTGGATATGTTAGTCTAGGTTGGCATCCATGGTCTCTTAGTGTCTGTATTATATCTGTCCAGGATCTTCTGGCTTTCAAAGTCTCCATTGAGAAGTCAGGTGTTATTCTGATGGGTCTGCCTTTATAAGTCACTTGGCCTTTTCCTTTTGCTGATCTTAATATTCTTTTTTTATTCTGTATGTTTAGTGGTTTAATTATTATGTGGTGAGGGGACTTCTCTTGGGGGTCTATTCTGTTTGGTGTTCTGTAAGCTTCTTGTATTTTCATAGATATTTCCTTCTTTAAGTTGGGAAAATTTTCTTCTATGATTTTGTTGAATATATTTTCTGTGTCTTTGAGTTAGTATTCTTCTGCTTCTTCTATCCCTATTATTCTTAGATTTGANCTTTTCATGGTGTCCCAGATTTCCTGAACATTTTGTGTTATGACTTTTTGGCTTGGTGTTTCCTTTGACCAATGAATCTCTTTCCTCTATTGTATCCTCTACACCAGAGATTCTCTCCTCTATCTCTTGTATTCTGTTGGTTATGCTTGCAATTGTATATCCTGTTCATTTACTCAGATTTTCTATTTCCAGGATTCCCTCCATTTGTGTCTTCTTCATTTGTTCTTTTTCCCTTTTCAGGTGTTGGACTGTTTCCTTCACATGTTTAATTGCTTTTCCATGGTTTTCTTAGAATACTTTAAGGGATTTATTGATTTCTTCCAATTTTTTGTTTGTCCTTTCCTCAATTTCCTTAAGGGAATTTTTTATTTCCTCATTAAAGGCCTCTAGGATCTTCAATAATTGTTTTTAAAGTCGCCTTCTTCTGCTTCTACATTGTCATGTTCTGGTCTTGATGTTATAAAAATGGTAGGTTCTGGTGATACCATGTTGTTCTTTATGTTGTTGTATTTATTTTTGCACTGGCATCTACCCATCTCTTCCTCCCAGATGTACAAAAGGTGCCTGTGTCTGAGCGAGCTACTATTGGCCCAATCTTTGCTTGCTGTGTCTGTCTCTCAGGGAGCCACTCTGGGTCCAATGTTAGCTCTTGGACTAATTGTAGCTGGCAAATTCTGTACCTCAGGGAGCTTCTGTTGGTCTAATCCAAGCTGTCTGATTCTGTGGCTCACAGAGCCACTCTTGGTCTTATCAGGGCTCTTGNTCCAATCAGAGTTGGCAGATTCTGTGTCTTAGGAAGCCTCTCTTGGTCCAATGAGATGGGCAGATTCTGTATTGCAGGAAGCCACTGGGGTTGTAGGGGGATGGGTAGGATGTAGTAGGGCATGGATTTTGTGGATTACAGGTTCAAATGGGGGATTTGGGTGGGTGAGCTTCCCCGAGGAGTCATCCCTGTTGGCTGGCTGTAGAGCGAATCTTAAACCGTCTTATTAATTGAAAACACCAGGCCAGGTATTGAGGTAAATTCTGAATGATCAGAGAGACAGAACAAGCCACAGCCAACCTCACCTTGCCAACTCCTCAGCTGATCTTGTTTCCTCAGACTGCANGCTTCTGAGTCCTCTCCCGAATGAATCTCAGCTGAACTGCTGCTCAAAGCCTGAAAGCTTAAGAGGCCTCTAGCTTCTGGTTTCCACACCTTATATACCTTTCTGCTTCCTGCCACTCCTTTCTGGGATTAAAGGCATGTGTCTTTCTCAAGCAAAGACATGAGATCTCAGGTGCTGGAATTAAAGGTGTGTGCCACTGGAATTAAAGGTGTGTGCCACCATGCCTGGCTGTTTCCAGTGTGTCCTTGAACTCACAGAGATCTGGATGGATCTCTGCCTCGGGAATGCTAGGATTAAAGGCATGTGCTACCACTGCCTAACCTCTATGTTTAATCTAGTGGCTGTTCTGTTCTCTGACCCCAGATAAGTTTTATTAGGGTACACAATATTTTGGGGGACATAATATAATCACCACAGCTGGCAACTGGGGCAGAGATGGGTGAGATCCCGTGGCTAGATCCTAGAGGCCAGACTCTGGGTGGGATAAGAGACACTCACCTCTTGGCCCAATGAGAGCTGGCAGATTCCATGTCTCAAGAGGCCACTAGGGTCAAAGGTGAATGGATATTGGGGTAGAGCATGGGTCTTGTAGATTGCAGGGTCTGATGGGGGGTTTTGGTAGGGGGAGCCTGCCAGCAAGAGTCTTCCCTGCTGGCCACCAACTGGGGCAGAGATGGGTAGGGGTTCTCAGTGGCTGTCCAGAGTGTCTTTCATTTTTCCCAATCTCCTAACCCTATAATTTTCAGAAACAGTGTTAATAAGAGGTTTGGACTTATAAAGGAATATTCAACAGAGAGAAATATATAATGTTCTGGGCATAATAAGATACACAAGATCATGCATTTTTCTAGTCCCTATGACTTCCTTTGTGTTAAATAAGTCAAGGAAAATTGAGCTGGATTGGAATTCAGATCTTAAGAAGTTGACATCAAGACGTGAGAATATCCCAAATTATCCATGGTCTATAGAACTGCAAGGGTTGATATAATAAAACAGAAAAAACTCATTTGTGGGCAAAACAAATCATCATGAGAGAGACTCCCTAACACTAACTCTGAACATGGAGGAAGGGTCCAAGTGAAAAGGAATGAGTGAGGTTCTAGAAGCTGGAAATCAAATAGAAATGGATAATTTCATAGAGATTTTAGTAGTTACTATCCCTTAAGAAACCTGATTTATGACATTTGAGCTTTTCAGAATTCTGATCTCCACATTGCTTCTATTCTTTTTAAGAATCAAATTTATTGTAATTTTTATGTTAGCAATTGGAAAATAATACAAGAACTCATGTCAAGGGCAAATTAAGAAGCAGGGAAGGGATGCTCTGAGAGTGGTAATATCAGGATGCTAATTCATCAACATGTTGGGAGGAAACATTGTTCAGGATTCTGGATCAAGAATACTTTACAATAGTTTGAACCATGGAGAGGGCTAGAGGTGATTTACTGATAACTATCCTCAGTACTAATTCCTTTATCATGCCAAGGATTATACTTTATCCAAAGTTGCATAAAAAGGACATATAAAGCAGTCTAGTGTGAAGCTTGCCATGTTTCCTGCACTTCCCAATCTTAGAAAAAGACAATAGGGCCTGTAGAAGTAGGGTTGAAAACATACATTCTCAAAAAAAGCCAGTGGGAAAATATTGTGCTAATCTTAGAGTCAAATAAGTGGGGAAAGGACACAAAAAGATGGAGAAGTCTGTGTCCAGAGTTGAAATAGACAAAAACAAGTGCATTGGAGCATGAACAGGAAGAACAGATGAATGGTGGGAGAACCATAGGTCTTCAATGACACAGAGATCAGGTTCATACAATTTCTTTATTCTTAGGAATCTACAGGAAGCCTTTCCTCTTGGCCCAACAAACTCCTCTNATGAATTTAGGAGAGAAGGTGATACTGGAGTGTCATTCAGAGATTATGTTTGAAATCTTCATTTTGACTTCACACAAAAAAGGAAAACTCAAGGACTGTTTCCGGCTTTCTGCAGAACATCATCTTTGGGGTTCCCAGACCAACTTCTCAATAGGTCCTGGGACACCTGACTATGCTGGGACTTACATGTGCTATGGTTCTTACAAACACTCACCATATGAGTGGTCTGAATCTAGTGACCCCATTGATATAAAGATCACAGGTACGAGGGTGTTACCTGCTCATCATTCTCTTTGTGATACAGAGAAATATTCTATGCACCAAAAACTGTGGGCAGTCTCAAGGAAAATGAGTGTGGGAAATTTACATAAAGGCAACCTTTGTGAGTATTTTACTGACATAGACAATGAAAAGAAATACACAAGAACAGACCATTGCTTATAACATAAAGCACAGACAAGGAGAGGTGCAAAGAGTCATAAGTAGAGATAAACAGAAAATGGCCATTGGGAGATCATGATATGAACCAGAAAGAATGAAGTTTTTCTACTATCATTCAGAAAATTTTTTACTTCTACTTCTATAAGAAGTCTACCAAGAGAGCTACACAATTTATATGTCTGACCTGAGTCCAAATAATTAATTGGGCTGGTTCTTCAAGAGTCTTTCAGCCTTCACACAGGTGACACCCAAGAAAGGCTGAAAATTAGTAAACATGGAATGTGTGCTAAGAGAAAAACTACAAAAAGACGAAGCCTGAATGGAAACTTTGAAAGCAGAGATGGAAAAACTATAGCAGATATTAAATATTTAAAGACATATATTGTCAGACACATGACATGTCTGGCTCTCTTGGTAGAAGTATTATAAAGGTAGAAGGAAAAAACAAATTTTGACCTAAGTGCTTGGCAGGCAGATGATAGATCACACTTGAGCAGTACACACACTAAGAGGAACAAGAGAGGGAAGATCACCATAGCCCCTGTTCAAGAGAAATATAGATATTCGTGGAATATTCTGTACTTTGACGAGTGATTAATTAATAGAGATATGTAAACATATAAGACCTACAATGAAAAAAGGAATGATCTTAGATTCTAGATTTTTATTATACATAGGATGGCAATGTTATAGGTGATGAAATTAGCAAGTGATCATGAGAGGAAGAAAAATTTTAGTAGAGAATGATGGGAAAGAAATGAAGGATATATCACATGGAGGATGAAATAAGGGGAGTAAAGAGAATAATAATGCTGGTACAAGGGAGGGACGAGGGAAGAAAATGAAAAAAAGGAACTGTGTGAGGATGTTCTAATGAAGACCATTACTTGGTATGCTGATTAAAACAAAATCATGAGTAACTCAAATTGAACTCACTGACTTACAAAACAATTGCAAATAATGAAAGTATAGAGAAGACCAATTAGGAAAATGAATGTGATTAGTGGAAGTTGAGGGGCAATAGAGAATAATAGCATTAATATGCTTAATATATACATCTATAAATATATATGTAACAACAATTTTTAAACACATTAAATGATACGACTATATTACAATTTCTAAAACTAAGGAATAGTTTTAAAACAAGCATAAAAATATATTATATATGCATTTGAATATTTTATAATGAAGTTGATAGATAAAATTAATTATGTTCATAAAAACAAACTTGAAAAGACAGATGGAATGAACCAATGCAAATAGTGGCAGAAAATGTCAATAAGCAAAAATTGGCATAAAATATTTGAATACAGAGTGAGGGCATAGACTAAAGATGATAACATAGAAATAAAGAAAAGAAGGAGAGAAAGAGAAGAGAGGAGAAATGGAGAAACAGAGAGAGGGAGATGGTAAGAGGCAAAGAGAGATCAAAGAATTGGAAGCAGGTAGAATGAACACTGAGGAGTGAATGAACACTGGGAAGGAACTGTCCCTCTAACTATCTCTGCCTGTTTTCTTCCAGGTTTATACAAGAAACCTTCTCTGTCAGCCCTGATGGGCCCTGTGGTGATGTCAGGAGAGAATGTGACCTTGTCCTGTGTCTCTGACCTTCAGTTTGACATGTTCCATTTGTCCAGGGAAGGGGTGCCTCAGGGACATGGGCTGCCTGCTGTGAAGAGCCATAGTGGGACATTCCACTCTAATTTCCATCTTGGTCCTGTGGTCCAGGCAGGGAACTATAGTTGCTATGGCTCTTTCAGGAACTCTTCCTATGTGTGGTCAACTCCAAGTAACCCCTTGTACCTTCCTGTCACAGGTAAGAGAATCTCACATACATCTCATATCTTGTGACTAATAAAATACTAAAGCCATGTCTAGGAATCCTCCAATTGTTGATACAGAGAAAGTAGCATGGAGAACTACAGAGACAGACTTCTGTGAGTCCTAATATCATATGTTTGTATATGAATATATATGTACATACATATATTATATTTGTATATGTTATATTTATGTGTGTATACATATATGTATGTGTATATATGACACAAAATCATATATGTGAATATGCATATGTTTAGACATACATATAACAATAATTATCAAAAAAATTGGCTATCAACTTAAGAGTGGTGTGGAGATATGAGAAAGTTTGGAGGAAGCGTAGCTGGAAGGGACTGGAGAGAGGAAAGGGAGGGGAAAATAAAATAATTATATTTGAATTGAAAACCTTTTGCAAAAAATAAGGAATTCAAGACTTGGTATCAGATTACAAAGTAACAGACAGGAAGCCACACAAACACTCCTTATATGATTTTGCACCCACACTGGGGTATCTGTGTATACAGGCAGATATAAAAGTGGGTCAGAATAGACTCATTAAGGAAGAGGTTCATATCTATTTAGGTAGAGCAATGATGTAGCAGCCCTCCTGACCTCTTTCTTAAATAGATCTTCCCACAATATTCCACTTGAATCATCACAACTTGAAACCAAGGAGAGAGCCAACACCTAGAAGCAAACTACTAAATGCAATCCTATAACTCTAAAGGCACAGCACTAAGAGGTGCAGTGGGTGGTGGTCACTGTCCACATTTAAAATACTCTCCATAAGAGGAAGGCAGACAGCCTCTTGATGACCTTTCTCCCTCTCCTGTTCCCTTCTCTAGTTAACTCACTAAGGAATTGCACTTCTTGCACAGAACCAAACTCCAAAACTAGTGAGTAATTAATTCCTCCTCTTGTAGAAACTTAGGGACCAAACGCTCTTTGGTTTGGCTCAGTAATCTTAACATTGTTATCTCTGCTCTCTGATTCTTGAACCCTGCAACATTAGTTGTTTAGAAGCAGTTTGGGAAATATAAGGACTATTCATATAGATACACATATGTAGGTGTGTTTAAAGCACTATACTCATCAAGCTATGTATATAAAACATTACTATATATATATATCAATATATAAACACATATAATACAAACAAAAATAATAATCAAAGACAAAGAAGTTATCAACTAAAGAGTGGTGGATGGCATGGGAAGCTTGGAGGAAGGATGCCTGGGAGGTGCTGGAGAGATGAAAGGGAGAGTGAAGGGATATGATTACATATCAATTAAAAACTTTTTAAAAACAGATGAAGTTTGAGGAAGGTTATCAGATGACAAAATAATACACAGGGAGGATCCCAAACAATCTTGACCTTTCTTGGCCAGACACATCAGGACATTTTATGTACATAAAGATATAGAAAGCAATCAAGAAAGACTCATAATTGATGAGGCTGGGATCAGTTGGGGGGAGCAGAGATGGAACAGCACTCCTGATATCTCAAGCATATAGATCTCTCCACAGTATTCCTATTGTCTCTTCACATCTTGAAATCTAAGGACAGAGTGCCATCCTCTAATAAATCATATAAAGGCATCCTATAACACTGACACTCAGAACCATATAAAGGCATCCTATAACACTGACACTCAGAACTAAGGGGTGAAGAGGGTGCTGGTCACTGAGCAACCTGAAAGGACTTTCCATAGGAGGAAGACAGACAGCATCATTGACCACCTCTCTCTCCCTCTCCTGTTTCCATTACATAGTAAACTCATCCAGAAATTGCTCTTCATGCACAGAACCAGACTCCAAACCTAGTGAGTAAATTATTCCTCTTCTTTGTTTAGAACTATACATAAACAAATCTCTTGGGGTCATGTGCTGTGTCAGCTGCCTCACAGCTCTCTAATGTTTGCCAAGTCATCTCTCTTCTCTGATTCTCAAACTCTGCAAAATCAGAAGATATTCAGGGGCAGCATGGGATCCATAGGGACTCTTGATCCCTAATTTCTTCACCTGAGACTCCTCTAAGTGAAGAGAAGAGGAAATTAGACTCCCTTTCAAAAAACAGTGACGTGCTAATTCTATCTCTATTAGTTCAGGAGAAGGGATGATTGGGCCTGAAAACGGAAGGAAGCAAGCAGAACAGAACAGATAATAGAAACATTTTTCCCTTTAAAAGTTAATGTTTGGATCAGTGGTGTTGTAGATACATTAATTCCAAAGCAGATTAACTGAACACTGGTATGAATCTCAGGTTAAGAACACATGACCTTTACATTGTATCCTGCCATTTTTCTTTCAGTGGCATAAGGCTGATGAGATAGAAAATTTATGCACAAGTCAAATGAAGTAGAATTACTTGCAAGTAAGTTATAAGAGATAAAAATTGAGATTTCAAGGTATTAAAGTCTGCCAAGGTCAAGGAATAATGTAGAATGAGAATGGCATTGTATCAATATATTCTCCCTGAACAGTTCTTCATGGAAAATGAAAGACTGCCCATGTTGGATTATATATTCTGAACCTAAGGAAACATATAGCTAAAGTACATGGCATTTTACAGTGCAGGTAGTAACAGACCCAGGTTATTTTGAAATGTTCCCCTCTGCCTCCATTGACACCATATAGAGCACAAAACATACTTATTCTTAGAATTTCATTGGAGAAAATGCAGAACACATAGTCATATGACATATGCCATCTAGATACTTATTACTTATTATTTTATTTGTATTAGTTTTTTGAGAATTTCCAACAATGTGCTTTAATCATATACACCCCCTTATTGAAATCCTCCTGGACCTACCCACTCAATGCTGTTATCTATTTTATCCATGAAGTTCAATTTGTGATTCCCATATATTCGTGAATGTGTTGGCTCTCACTGGAGCATGGTCAACACACTTGTCACAACTCTTCTGAAACTGACTCCTCCAACAGCTGTCATTTGCCTCTATCCCCTTGACTAAGGGTGGAACTTCATGTCCACAGCCTCAGTGCATGCTGGAATTTGGTCTAGCTAGCAATGTACTGATCTTGTGCATGCTGTCACATCTGCTTTTGAGTTCATATATGCAACTTCCCTCTTGTGTTCAAGAATCACTATTTCTTTTTTGTTATCATAAACCTCATTCATTCATTTTGGTCCATGATTTTCACAATTAATACTGAGCCTTTGTAGAAGTAAATGTCGTGTAAATGTCCCATTTAGAGCCAAGCATTTCACAGTCTTTTATTCTCTGCACTTTGGCTAGTTGTGGGTACCTGTATTGATCACTGTCTATTGCAAATGTAACCTTCCCTGCTGAGAGTTGAGAGATACACTAATATAGAGATCCAAAGAAAACTCATGAGGAGCCAGTTTAATACTGAGTGCATTTAGCAGAATAAGAATAGTACCTTCTTCATCCAGAATCTTGTCCTAAAGTTTAATAGTCTATTAATTATCTATTGTTAAACAATCTATTACAGGGATCCTAAGATTGTCATCTTATTTACTGCATTCATATGTTCCATCAGATAANCATGGGCTCCTGCATATTCTGATTAAACTGTCATTCTTCATGATAGTTGTCTTCCTCATTTTTCTCATCCATTATTGGTGCTGTGCAAAAAGGAATGCATATCAGGAAGAAGGCCATGAGCGTCATCTGAGTAGCATGAGAAACTGAACCTAGAAGAGTACAGGTATGTGGTCTTCATTTACTTGGCCTAGGACAGGGACATTGGTGTAGTGCTTTACCAAAAGAACAGCTGATCCCTTGTTCTTTCCCTCAGCTATCAGAACAGTGACAAATTCTTTATTATATATGAAGCAGACAAATATATAGAAAAAGAGTTTATGAAAAAGAGAGCACTAAAGAGAGAACCAGTAGCATAGAGCAAGAATGAGATGGGGCTGGAACATAGAGATACAGAACAACTGACTCTGCTGTGTGGAAGAAAGGAAACCTTGGGTTTTACCGTATCTCTCATTAGTACATTGGTATTTGAGATGAGCATGCAGAATTCCTTTCTTAGGTATTGTTAATTACTCCTCTCCTCTAAAACTGCAGCCATCAATGATCAAGAGTCTGAAGTGAAGAGACTATGGAAGAAATAGGTCCTCATGAACTCACCCTTTTCCATACAGGGTGTTTCCTAAATCCCTCATACTCCACAAGAATATGTGCACACAAAATCACTGAACATTTACCCCTTTCTAGGACCCTGAAGGAAAAGAAGTGCAGAAGGTGACATACACAGAATTTGATCAGTGGATCTTCAAACAGCAATTTATCAGGCCCAGTTCTCAGTAGCCCAAGGAATTCTCCAAGATATCACTGTGTACATGGGAGATATGAAATAATACGCTGAGATCAAAGATTGCCAGTATCCTTTCAGTTTTCAAACAAAGATCTCAGTAATTCTTCTGGAAAGACCACAGCCCTTTTGGCAGCAAAAATGAACAGATGCAGTAAAACAATTGCAGGAATCATTGGACAAAGGTCTCTAACTTTGGGGCCATCTGTAATTATTCCAATATGGATCTGAATGTGGATTTCCTATTCTTAAAAATGTTATGAGCCGAGCAGTGGTGGCGCATGCCTCTAATCCCAGCAGTTGGGAGGCAGAGGAAGGTGGATCTCTGTGGGTTCGAGACCAGCCTGCACTACCAAGTGAGTTTCAGGAAAGGTGTCAAAGCTACGCAGAGAAACCTTGTCTCGAAAAACTAAAAATAAAACTAAAAAAAAAATGTTATGGTTCTCACTTTTCCTTTGGACAGAAATCAAATTATAAAGTGAAATTAGACTTGAAATGTTAAAGCCTCCTAAGGGTTCATTTTTGTAATTGCCTAGTCTTGCACAACATTAACAAGCCGCCTATGTCTGTTTCTAAAAATAAAAGTTTGCTTTGTACCAGATGACCTTCTGTTTGTACATAGATAGAATGTAACATTAGGTGCTTTGCCCTTAAGATTCTCTGATTGAGGAGTCTGGGGGCTGCCTTTTGTGAACCCCAAGTCCCATGTATATAGATAGTATCAATATATGAATAAAAGTCTCTGCTTCTTTAAAATATATTAATGATCAGAGAGGTTAATCTCTGAATGACCCCACAGCCATAACACCGTGATCCTGTAAGTAATCCTAATAAACTCATTAGTTCAGTAAAATAGACTTATCTTGATCACTTATTGATTCGGTCATTGGTACCCAATCTCGGATCAACAGACATTTGCTCATATTTTACCAGAAAGACTCACACAAGCTTTGTACATACTACCAATCTTAAACATGGTTTTTATTGATAAAACCCATGACCTAAAGTTAATTGGGGTAAAGGGTTTCTTTGGCTTACATATCATACATATCCCAGGTCATAATCCATTGAGGGAAGCCAAGGCAAGAACATGGATGAAAGAACTGAAGCAGATATAGTGAAGATTCACCACATACTTGAAGATTCTTCATGACTTGGTCAGCCTACATTACTCTACAGTTTATAATGACCTACCTGAAGTGGCACTACACAGTGGTCTAGGCCTTCCCATATTAACCACTAATCAAGAAAATGCCCAACAGAATTGCCTATGGGCAAATCAGTTGGATGTGTTTTCTTAATTGAGAGTTCCACTTCCCAAATGACTATAGCTTATTTCAAATTGACAAAAAAAAATAATTAGGACACTATCCTATATGTTCTCTTTTGTATTTTTTCTTTGATACATGATAAAATGTATTTGTTAAATCAAAAAGAAAATCTGAGCTATTCATCAGATTGTCTTCTTGTCCTATATCATACTGATTTCAGGATCAATCAACAAATGCAACTCCTGGAACCAGATATCTAAACCTTAGGAAGTGTTTAATTTCCAACATCCCATTGTATAAAGAGATGTTGATGAATGATCCCAACTTATGGCTCATGAAATAACTCATGGCTGCTGTGAAATGATCCCTTTGTACACTGTGAAGATGTGTTCTTCTCACTGGTTTAATAGAGTGAACTGGCCAATATCGAGGTGGGAAGAAGTTAGATGGCAAAGCAGAACTGAGAGAACACTGGGAAGAAGGGCAGAGTCACCAGCCAGAGAGGGAGGAAGCAGGATGGGTAGTACAGAATAAAGGTAACTAAGCCACTTAAAGGAATACAGATTAAGAGATGTGGTGTAATGAAAGCCACTGATTTTTTTGTGTTAATCTTGTATCTTGTCACATTACTGAAGGTCTTTATCAGCTGTAGGATTTCCCTAGTAGAATTTAACAGGCTGAGAAAGAAATCAGAGTAACATAAAACTAAACAAGTGTAAGACCTGTATGATAAGAACTTTAAGTCTCTGAAGAAAGAAATTGAAGAAGCTATCAGAAAATGGAAAGATCTCCCATGCTCATGGATAGGTAGGATTAACATAGTAAACATGGCAATCTTACCAAAAGCAATCTACAGATTCAATGCAATCCCCATCAAAATACCAACACAATTCTTCACAGACCTGGAAAGAACAATACTCAACTTCATATGGAGAAACAAAACACCCAGCATAGCTAAAACAATGCTGTACAATAAAGTCACCTCTGAAGGCATCACCATCCCTGACCTCAAGTTCTACTATAGAGCTATAGTAATAAAAAAAAAGCTTGGTATTGGCATAAAAACCCGCATGTGGACCAATGGTATCAAATTGAGGACACTGACATTAATTCACACACCAATTAACACCTGGTTTTTGACAAAGAAGCCAAAATTGTACAATGGAAAAAAAGAAAGCATCTTCAACAAATGGTGCTGGCATAATAGGATGTCAACATGTAGAAGATTGCAAATAGATCCATATCTGTCTCCATGCACAAAACTCAAGTCCAAGTGCATTGAAGTTCTCAATAAGAAAGCAGTTACACTGAACTTTATAGAAAACAAAGTAGGAAGTAATCTTGAATGCATTGGCATAGGAGACTACTACCTAAATATAACACTAGTAGCATAGACACTGAGAGCAACAGTTAACAAATGGGACCTCCTGAAACTGAGAAGCTTTTGTAGGGCAAAGGATACAGTAAATAAGACAAACAACAGCCTACAGAGTGGGGAAAGATCTTCACCAACTCCACATCTAACAGAGGGCTGATCTGTTAAATATATAAAGAATTCAAGAAACTAGACGTCAAAATACTGAACAATGCTATTAACAATGCTATGGGCTCCAGAGCTAAACAGAAAATTCTCAAAGGAAGAATCTCAAATGGCCAAAGACATTTAAGGAATTGCTCAACATCCTTAGTCATCAGGAAAATGCAAATCAAAACGACTCTGAGATACCATCTTACACCTGCCAGACTGGCTCAGATCAAAAACACTGAAGATAGCTTACATTGGAGAGGATGTGGAGCAAGGGAACACTACTCCACTGTTGGTGGGAGTGCAAACTTGTACAGCCACTTTAAAATCAGTATGGTTGTTTCTCAGAAAAGTGGGAATCAATCTTCCTCAAGAGCCAGCTATACCACTATTTGGCACATACCCAAGGAATGCTCAATCATACCACAAGGATACATGTTCAACTATGTTTTTAGCAGCAGTATTCATAATAGCCAGAACCTGGAAACAACTTAATCCACCGAATCCACCTAACAACTGAATCCACCGAAAAGTGGATTGAAACAATATGATACATATGTAAAATGGAGTTCTACTCAACAATAAAAAACAGTGACATCATGAAATTTGCAGACAAATCGATGGAATTAGGAAATGTCACCCTGAGTGAGGTAACCTAGACTCAGAAGGACAAACTGGTTTTGTACTCACTCATAAGAGAATACTAGATGTATCCAAAGGATACCAGAATACAAGCGACAAATGATAACCACAATACAACTCACAGCCCCAGAGAAGCTAGCTAACAAGGAGGACCCCAAAGAGGGATTCATGGATTGCCCTGGGAAGGGGAAATAGATTAGATCTCCATGAGTAAATTAAGGGTGAGTGTTGGGCAACGCAGGGAAGGGGATGGAGGATGAGAACATAAGGGAACAGGATGGTTGAGCTGGAACAGGGATGGAGTGGGAAAGCAATGAAAAAAGATACCGTGATAGAGGGAGACATCATGGGGATAGGGAGAAACCAGGTACTAATGAATTTCCTAGGAATCCACAAGGATGACTCCAGCTTAGACTACTAGCAATAGTGGAGCGGGTTCCTGAACTGGCTTACCCCAGTAATCATATTGGTGAATACCTGTAAGATGAACTGCTAAATGGTCTTATTAATAAAAAACCCAGAGCCAGATATTGGGATGAAAACTGAGAGATGAGAGGAATAGGACAAGCTACAGCCAACCTCACCTTACCAACTCCTCAGCCTCCAGAGAGAGCTACTTCCTGTATATCCATGCCTATATGCCTTTCTGTGCTCTGCCTTCTTACTTCCTCTCTCTGCCTAGCTACATCACTTTCCTCTTTCTTTCCAGTTCTGTCACTCCCTGTCTGTCTGTATAGACCTCCAGACATCTGTGGTTAACTAGTGCTAGGATTTAAGGGCATGTGCCACCACGCCTGTCTCTGTTCCCAGTATGGTCTTAAACTCACAGGGATTCAGATGAATCTCTGCCTCCGAATGCTAGGATTAAAGGTGTGTGCTACCACTGCCTGATCTCTAGGTTTAATATAGTGGCTGGCTTTTTCCTCTGATCCTCAGGTAAGCTTTATTGGAGTGTACAAATAAAATATCACCACAAACATCTTGTCACCTTTCTCTAGTAAGTGATGGAAGCAGATGCAGAGATCCACAGCCAAATACCAGGCCAAGCTATGAGAGTTCAGTTGAAGAGAGACAAGAGAGATTCCATGAGCAAGGGGCATCAATATCATGATGGGGGAACCTACAGAGACAATCAAACTAAACTAGTGGGAATTCTTGAAATTTAGACCAACAACTGTGGAGGCTACACGGGACTGGACTAGGCCCTCTGCATAGCTTGATCTGCTTAAGGGGCCCCCAGGCAGCCAAATCATGATCCATCTCTGGTGCATGAGTGGGCTTTTTGGAGCCCACTACCTAAGGTGGAACACTTCATACAGCCTTGAGAAGGGGGTGCAGGGTGCTTAGATCTACCTCTACTGCAGATACCAGGCTCTGCTGATTCCCCATGGGAGGCCTTAACTTCTTGTAGGAGGGTTTATGGGGTGTGTTAGCAGGGAGGCTGGAGGGGCAGGAGGGGGAAAGAGGGGAATCTGATTGATAAGTAAAATAAATAAAAAATTCTTAATAAAAAAAGAAAATTTAACAAAGAGATATGGTGTATCTATGTATATGTAGAAACATACACATTCCTATAAACAGCCTGCTCAGTCTGTATAATGTTACTTTTTTATGTTTGTCTTTAGAACAGACTATTTGTTATTGGATAGCAATTGATGTGCACTTCCCTGAGAATGACTTGTTCTCTCCCTTGCAGCATTTGTTACTTGCCTGTAGTTCTTTGTCTAAAGTTGAAGCATCCTGAGCTTTTCTCTACCCACATTAGGATGATTTCTCCCACCCACAACGTCTAGTAGTATTGTCCTTGTTCAGCTCATGTTTGGGCAGTCATATTGATGAGACTTTATGGATGTTCCTTCTGTTATTACTAGAAGACACAAGCTCATATCAAGCTTCCTATTCCTCTGGCTCTTAAAAACTTCCTAACCTCTTTCACAAGTTTCCTGAGCTTTGAGTACAGAAGATGTTTTGTAAATATATCCCTAACAATTGTGCTTCACAATTCAGCAATAAATTATGATTAATTTATTCGTTTTTTTGTAAAAATAAAGAGAGATGGGTTAATTTAAGCTATAAATAGTAGTTAGAAACAAAGCCTAAGCAATCTGCGGAGCTTTCATGATTAATGAGTCTCCATTTGTTTATTTGGGAGTTGACTGGCAGGACAGAAACTTCTGCCTACACATGGCAGAACATGAGCATGATATGGCAAGAACTGTTTACCCTAGCCTTGTCTAAGAGGTGAGAATGTGAGCTGGATTCCCAGGTATGATGTTTCTATATGTATGCTCTTGGGTAATTTTCTGAGACTCAGGTTTTGCATGTATCATTTGGGGCCCATAACATTTAACTGTAGTTATAAGTGNAGGGGAATTATTCACAGCATGTGATTTTTGTGTTATAGTAAGATCCTTCATCAAAGGACTTTGAGCATAATATTGAGAGCATCTACACTAACAACTAGTGTCTCATATCTGGACTTTGTTTTCCCATACCTAGAAGTTTTCAATAACCCAAATTATATAAGAAATCAGTTGTCAAATTATCCATTTCTTTACTGGTAATAAGTATAGGTCATAGTAGGCTAACTTCTCTAAAACTTTTTGCAATCTTAGACGTTTAATAGAACAAAATTATAATTATGACTCAGATATTATTTGGGTCAATGCAGAAAGGAAGAGGTGGAATCTGCTCCATACAACCCTTTGATAACCAAAGGGACAAGAAGCCCCATCATTTTATTTTATTTAAATAATATTTTTATCATTTATTTTACATATCAACCACAATTTCACCTCCCNTCACTCCTCCTGGTCTCCCCCTGCTTCCCATCTATCCCATTCCCTTCCACTGTTCCTCCATCTCCATTCAGAGAGAGACAGGCCTCTAATGGGCTTGAANAAAGCATGCCACATCAAGTTGAGATAAGACTACACTCTTTCCCTTGTGTCAAGGCTAGGCAAGGTAATCCAGCACGGAGGAAAGGGTCCCAAATATCAGCTAAATGCCAGGGACAGGTCATGATCTCATTGCTAGGCACCTTACAATATCATTGCTAGGGACCAAGANACACAACTACACACACATGCAGCAGGCCTAGGTTGGTCCCATGGAGGCTCCCTAACTATTGGTCCAGAGCCAATGACCTCTCAGAAGTTCAAGTCAGATGTGTCTGTGGGTTCTCCCACTATGACACCCTTGACTCCTACAATCCCTCCTTCCTTTATTCAGCAATATTATTGGAGCTCTGCCCAGTGCTTGGCTGTGGCTCTCTGCATCTGCTTCCCTCAGTTACTGGATAGAAATCTCTGATGACAGTTAGGGAAGTCACCAATCTGATTACAATAGAACCAATTCAAGCAGCCTCTCGACTATTGTTAGGAGTCTTACCTGTTGTTATCCTTGTGGATTTCTGGGAGTTTCCCTGGTACCAGTCTCCCTAACCACAAGGTGCCCCCCATAATGACATCTCTTTCCTTACTCTCCTCCGTCTCACCTCCTATCTGCCCCTGCAGCCCAGGCAACACATGCTCCCTCAAGTTCCCATCTCTCCATCCCCCTCTCCTATGACCTCAGTTTACCCAGGAGATCTCTTCTCTTTCCCCTTCCCAGGGAAATCCATGCATCCCTCTTTGGGCCCTCCTTGTTATCTAACCTCTCTGTGGCTGTGGATTGCATGTTGGTTATACTATACTTTCCTCCTAATATCCACTTATGACCGAGTACATACCACGTTTGTCTTTCTGGGTCTGGGATACCTCACTCAGAATGATTTTTTCTAGTTTTATTCATTTGCCTGCAAACTTCATGATGTCATTGTTTTTCACAGTTGAGTAATACTGAATTGTGTAAATGTACCACATTATCCTTATCCATTCTTCATTTGAGGGAAATCAAGNTTGTTTCCATGTTCTGGCTATTATGAATAATGCTGCTATTACAATAGTTGATCAAGTGTCCTTGTCATATAATTGAG
>LZPO01077100.1:1864-18671 GCA_001675575.1 Neotoma lepida
TTCGAGACAGGGTTTCTCTGTGTAGCTTTGCACCTTTCCTGAAACTCACTCGGTAGCCCAGGCTGGCCTCGAACTCACAGAGACCAGCCTGCCTCTGCCTCCCGAGTGCTGGGATTAAAGGCGTGCACCACCACCACCCGGCTGCAATTCCCCTCTTGAACATCAAGGAAATGAAACGAGTTAGAGCAGTGGTTCTCAACCTTTCTGATGCTGTGACTCTTTAATACAGCTCCTCATGTTGCAGTGACCCCCAACCATAAAATTATCTTCATTGCTATTTCATAAAAGCAATTTTGTTACTGTTATGAACTGTAATAGACATATCTGATATACAGACTATCTGATATGCAACCCCTAATAAAGGGTTGTTTGACTCTCTCAAAAGGGTTGCAATCCATGGGTTTGGAACCACTGAGTCAGAGAGATATTTGCACTCTCATGTTTATTGCAGTATTATTTACAATTGTCAATCTAAGTGTTCATCAGTGGAAAGATGAATAAAGAAAAATTGTTGTATACAATGGAATACTAGTCAACTTAAAGAAGGAAACTCAATTTTCAACAAGGTAGATGAACGAGGGGGAGACTGTGTTATGTAAAAGAATACAATGGAATATAAATATGACAAACATTAAGGTAATTAGCTTGAGTTAGCCTTTCTTAATTTATATAGGCTATGCATATAAATAGAAAACAACAAACATAAATACATAGTTGTTATCAACTAGAATAATTTTAAATTTTAGTATATAAAAGAATTAAAAGAGTTTGGATGATGAGATAGAATCTTAATGATTCCAGGATACAAAAAAGTCTTGAGTAGGGGATTTGGATAATATGAAGTGAGGCTGCTGCTCTTGAGGTGAAGCATTATGGGTGGTGATGAATAGGTTATAGACTGCAGATAACAATTTAAAAAGATGCCTGATTGGGACAGAATGGGGAAATGAATCCAAAAAATTAGATGTACTCATTAAATTGGGAGGGTGGAACAGAAGGACAATGTTCTAGGTAGCAAAAGAGTGCCTACTGTTTTGCAATTTTTAGAAGACCCAGTCTACTGATCCAAGATAAGGCATATTATAAGAGAGAGAGAGAGAGAGAGAGAGAGAGAGAGAGAGAGAGAGAGAGAGAAATACAAAAATAAACACAAGTGAAAAGGATTTGGCATTGGTATGTGGTTGTAAAAACATCTTGAGCAAATATCTGATGTCCTATGTAATCTGAATTTGTATTGCTTGGCTTAATTTTCTTACATGTTTTTGTTGGTGATATTAAAGCATGTATCTCATTATGTAATATGTAATGTATATTAAAATGTGAGTATAAAACATGTCTAAAGAATTACAATTTCAAGTTTACTTTATGTTTTAATCAAATAAAGTGGTATTTTGCTGTAATTCAAATGTGAAGTGACCTTTCACACAATTGTATATTGTATATTCCTTATGTATATACAAATATGTCTAGAAATACATTTCTGATGCATATATAGCTGTACTTTTTTATTATAAGAAAATGACTTTTCTGACTTGATCATTTCAATGTCTCCCTTTTATACTCAGAGAATAAACTCAAAAGTGTTAATGCAGATACACAGGGTAAGGCTATAGGAAGCTGGTGAATATGAGAAACTGTTGCCTGTCTCATTTTATTTNCACTACTGAAATATGTAACCATATTTCAAATGTTCTGTGTGAGCAAACATTATATTGAAATATTTTAGGATAACAATTAGTGCATCATTACATCGTGACATATCCCAGATGTCATGTTCTTCCCAGAATACCCCTGCCTTTAAGCTATTATTTCCTCAAAATCAAGAATACCCTAACATCACGAGTATCCTCTGCCTTCCTCGGCCTTTCAACACCTCATATTGTCTATTATTGTACTGTCTAATGTAGTTATTGTCTCATTTTACTCTAAGTAGACTGAGGGCTTCTGGGATAGTGTATAGCCTCATGCCTTTAGTCAGAAAGCCTGGTCAGCATCTGTACTCAGAGAAATCTGCTCTTAACACAATGTGTTACTCTCTTCTGGAATAAAAGAGAACATATCAATTCACTGTTCTGAAGAGCATGTATTCACTCTACCTATGACTTCATCCAGGGAAAATCCAAATTTCATTTCTTCCACAAGGCTTTTCCAGTGTTGCCTTCCTTATATGTCCAAGTAATATTTTGAGGAAACTTTTCAAGCAACCAGACTATAAACGTCANTCTATTTTCTTTCACAGCCAAAAAGTTTCAAAGAGAATCATAAAAGTATAATAATAGAAAGACACTTAAAAATCAGNTGGGAATTACTGAAATTTTAAAATCAAGAAATNGGGACCTTGGAAATGTTGCATGGCTTGCTTAAAATTCACATAGTGAGGAACAGCATCGAATGCTCCAAATTTCCAAGATAAATTTTGGTTTTAAAACATCATTCTAAATTTGCTCTCTGGCAAATTTTTATTTTACTGCCCGTTCTATCTTCACTCAGACTCCCAATGTCAACACCACCNCCGTAAGTTGTGACCCAGGGATCATTACAAGGATAGCCAGAATTTCCCAATACCCCCAACTGTTCACCACCACACTTCTTGTCTCACTGCTTTTTAATTTTAATTTNTGTATGAACTTCATACATGAACAGCCTATCTCACTCACTCCCCCTCCTAATTCCTCCCATTGCTCACCCTTCCCTCCCCAAACTCCTGATCTCCTCTTTAATTATTATTGTTCCATGTCAATCTATATCTATATAAGCATTTACATATGTATACAATCTCACATAAAAACATGTGTCCAAGACAGTCAACTTGGGATCAGACAACCTACACAGCCCTGAAGGAATGTGATTGGCCCTTTTTCAGCAGCCATTGACCAGCTGTAGCTCCTCATCTAGGAATGGCAATCTTATCTTTGCAACAGATGGAGCTAAGGACAGAGATAACTGGTCAAAGTTCAAAGAATAAGTGGTAGTGGTGTGCCCAAGCCCCAAATGACAAATNTGCAATGCAACCCCCACACCTAAGGCTCAGAGAAATTAACAGAAGGGAAGAAGAGATTTTAAGAGCCAAAAGCCTAGGATGCATACTGCTAAACATTATCTCCTATACGCTGACTGGAAAATGCACACATGCAACCTCAACAATATGGATGCCTGAACAAAATCAGCACAATGATAATAACGCCANTTGATGTACCAAGTATGTCTTAAACAGGCCTTATTCCTCATTCCAAAAGCTAATCTTTGGTCATTACATGTTCTCTGCCTTTATAACTCACTGCTTAGATAACCCTTTATAGAAAGACCATTCCAAAACTCCACCCCAATAATCTTGTTTCCTTTTCAATCTACTTTCTTTGTCTTTCATTTCCATGATCTCACTTTGTGAATCATTCTCTCTGAACTGAACTAACACTTCTCAGAGTGCATATTTCTTCTCATGGTCCCATCTACTTTCATTGTTCTAGCTACTTTCCATTGCTGTGATAAAACACTGACCAAAACCAACCAAGAGAAAAGAGTTCGTTTGGCTTACATGTCTAGATCACAGTCCATTACAGAGAAGGAACTCAACCAGGGCAGGAATCTGGAGGCAAGAACTGAAGCAGAGACCATGGAGGAACATTGCTTATTGCATTGCTCAGCCTGCTTTCTTCTACAACCATGACCAACTGCCAAAGGTACTACTACCCACAGTGGACTGGGCCCTCCCACAACAATCATTAATAAAGATAGTGTCCCAAAGACATGCCCAAAAGCCAATGTGATGGAGACAATTCCTCAATTAACATTCTCTCTTCTCAAATGACCCAGTTTGTGTCATTGACAAAATATCTACTCAGCACATGCATGCTGAAACTATATGTAGTTACTTATATTTTTTCTTTTTTAAACTTATTTTTAAACATTCACATGAAAACAAGATGATAGAATTCTTATGTGGCAAGTACTTCATATGTATTACTTCACTTAATCTGCACACTGATCTTGGAACACACTTGCTAATTCACTAGTTTTATAGTCGCAAAAAGTGAGTTTCCAAAAGATTTATTGTGTCCTAAGATTACAAACCAGCATGTGGTGATGACAGGATTCAAACCAAAGAAGCCTGGCTCCGAGTGCACATTGCCTTTGGGAGGCTGTCTGCAGAAAGCTAAGCTTGCCATGTGATTGTTATTTCAAATAATCCTCATCTCTAAAAAATTCTGCACTAAGGAATTGGATGTCAGACACAGCACCTCACAGATGGTAGACATCCAAACTTTGATATCAACAGCAAGGCCAGGCCTTATCCGTCACAATGTAGAGGAGAAAAACATTTCGCTGAGGGCTCTGAACTTTATCTTGAGTGGTTTTGTGTGGCTGGACTCCTTAGCTGCCAAAGGTACAGTTGACNATCCAAGTGAACTGAGGGCTTCATCCACAGGCTGTCAGTTGGAGGTGCCCAATAATTTTCCCATGTAATATTTGGGAGAATGTTTCAAGCTTTTAGTCTGTTTTTAAGTCTCTCTTTTTTTTTAAGTCTTCTGAACATAACAATAGAAATTTTAAGTAACTGAATATTTTATACAATTAAAGAAAGAAAATCATTATCCCCAAATCTAACATATAGAATATTGTACATGAGTGTAAGCACAGATTTCTTTCTAGTCAATTAACATACACATACACACACACACATACTTTTAGATGTATGTACAAATGTATCATGGGACATTACATATGTGNAGACAAACTCATACACGTTTGGATCTTTTATTCCCCCTCCATTCTCACATTTAATAATTTGTTTCTTAATAGAATCAAACAATCCTTATGTGTGTTTTTAAAATGATGCATTATCTTTCTAATGTGTGTCAATTTAATTAGCTATCCATTCACTCAACCCTTTTTTCAGTCAAAAAACTTCTTAGTAGCAGCTTTGTGCAGCAGAGGTCAGGCTTCAATCCACTATGAAGAAGGCTTCAAAGGCTCCTTATCAAGCACCTTCTTTGATTACCAGGAGAGAAGATACAAATTATCTGAATCAAAACTATACCTTGCTTAATAATTGCTTAAGTTCTGTACGATCACCTATCCCTTGATTCCTAACTGTGTCTTATTACGTGATTAGAAAACAAAACTGGAATATAGCCTAAGAGTTTCCTGGACAGACACTTAAGGACCAAAGCTGGAGATAAAAGAGATGATTACATAGGATGAAGCCCTGTCTCTTAGGACAAGCCTCGGGGACTAAAGAGTTTCTATGAAGGAGAGTCTTTCTCAAACCTACAAATGGTCTGTGAATGAATGTCTACTTTAAATTCTGGTAAACAATACCCAGAATCCTGTTAGTCGACAAGAATCTTTTCTTCCTGCTCCAGTTGTTGAAGAACCAGAGGAAGCCCAGGCCCAAGTAGAAAAATCTAAGCTGGAAATGCCAAGAACTCTGACTTAGTTCCCCTCTACATGGACGCTGTTAATTCTGAGAAAGGCATATAGCAGAGAGCACACAACAGGGAAATTCTCACTGACATGATTTGGAAGTTGTGATCATTGGGAAATGAACATTTTAATTATCAAATGAATGTTTAGGGTTAAATTTACGAGAGAGCGTCACACAACCTAAAAATATATATCAGAACAAGGAAAAATGGAAGGAGGTTGTATATTGTTAAGATGTCTGAGTCCAAACAGAAAAATGAGAAGTTATATATGTCTAACATGAATGCAGGTAGTTCTTAGGTCTATGCAACAGTTACAATTTGCTGTGGGGATAGTCCTGTGGATGAGGGAACTTCTGAGAGGCAACAGCTGTGCTCAGGTTTGTGGGCGGGGGCAGGAAGTATTCTACACAAGGTCCAGACATGGGCACAGATGAGAAGTGGCAACTGTGAGGAACTGCAAAGTCAGTACAGCCAGAAGAGTGATGCAGAGGGGAATGTGATTAGAAGGAAGTGAGGGCCCTTCCATAGCTGGATCACTTATGTGGTTTGCATTTAAAACAAGCCCTTTGGTTTCTGTCTTTTCTATCATTTCTTGGACAGAGTTACAGATTTCACTGCAGGGTGCCTTATGCTGGCTTCTTGTGTTGTGTTCTTTCAACACAGTCATATTTTATTTACATGATACTTACACAAGAAGATTCCTCATCTAACAGTGAAACATATGCTCTCTGTCCACTTTCTTATAAACCATTGTGCTTTCCTGATGTTTCCTCTGACACAGAATAGAGATAGGAATTTAAGCACTGATTGAAACTGTCTTTTCTTGGGACCGTGGAGAAGGCTCAGTGAAGTGCTTGCCTGAGTCCAGTCTCTACATCCAATGTGTAAAAGCCAGGCATGGTGGCAAGCACATACTTGTAATGCTGGGGTGGAGGAAGGGATGAGCAGGGACAGGCAGATCCTTGGGGATACCTGGTTGGAAAAATTAAATTATTTGTTGAGTTCTAGTACAAGTGAGAGACACTGTTGCAAAAATAAACTAGATAGCATCTGAAAAATGACACCCAGGGCTGTACTCTGGTCTCCATATGCATGAGAACACATATGAACAACCACCACAGGCACACACACAAATACAAACACACACACACACACACACACACACACACACACACACACCATTGTTCTAAGTTTTAAAAGCCCAGAAACTATTGCTGCTTCATGATATAGTGTGATCCCGCCAGCTCTCGGTGCACACCGCCTGCTTACTTCCCCTCCTGAACCACTTTCATCTTTCGCTTCCCCACGCGCTCTCCCTCCTAGCGCTGCTCCTCCGCCTGTAGCTCTCTTCTCCATCCCTACCCCAGCAGCTTGACTGGCTGCTTCCTATTCCTCCTTNTGTCCTGAACTGCTGTCAAAAATGTCATATGCTTTCATGACTGCAATTAGTGATCCCATTTGCTATTTGTTTATAATAAGTGACAAGACTGATGGTCATATACTTGGATCCACTCATTCCATTATAATCCCATTGCTTATAGTAATTTTAATAAATCATTTGCGTTGACTATGGAATCTTTAATTTAGAGAAAATTCATGCTAATGGGCATGAATTCAAGTTATAAACTCTTAGTTTATAACCAGTCTACCAAAATGCACTCTGTTCCATTTTGTTCCCTACATCTTCCTGACAANTGTGTAGCACCCCTTATGAGTGTTCTTATTGGAGAACTGGCATAGAGCAAGCAGTGTACAAGGTATAGGGGTTTGTGGTGGTCTAAAGGAAAATGGCACTATTAGGAGGTATGGCCTTGTGGAGTANGCATGGTCTTGTTGGAGGAAGTGTGTCACCATGGAGGCAGGTTTTGAGGTCTCATATATGTTCAAGACACTGCCNAGTGTTTCAGACCACTTCCTTTTGCCTGCTAGATATAGGTCTCTTAGCTACTCCTCCAGTACCATGTCTGCTTGCATACCACCATGTCCCACCATGATGATAATGGACTGGACCTCTGAATTGTAAGCAAGCCACCCCAATTACATGTTTTCCTTTCTAAGAGTTGCCATGGTAGTCATGGTATCTCTTCACAGCAATAGAAACCCTAACTAAGACAGGATTCAATGATGAAAACACATCAATTCCTATCTTCACAAATCTGGCATACTAATGGAATGGCACAGACCCCCAATCCCACACCCCTAAAANACATGGATTCAGATATATATACACTTTAAAAATTGCAAATTGTAGCAAGTATCATTACAGAAACAAAGGGATGAGGGGCTAGAGAGGGTGGCTGAAATAAAGCCTTCCTAAGGAAACAGCATTTCAGATAAGACCTATGGTAAAAATACAGACAATCATATAAAAAAAGAGCATAAGTGGAGAAAAAGTTTCTTAGCAGAAGCCTGTCAAACAGCAAGGCAATGTTGGATGCTGGAAAACACAAATGGAAGTCACCGTATACACTTCATGCTCGCAAAAGAAAACACTTTAAAATTCTAACAATATGTTTGCATCTGCTGTCTATAAGCCAGATAAGAACATATTTAAACATGAGAAACAATAAGTAATTTAACTATATTAAATAAATAATGCATGATGTACCTATACAGAGATGAGTATTAGGAGAAAGGAAATTGTTCCTAGAAGGCAAAAATCAAGGACACAGAAGAGGCAGGATAATATATTTCATTGGTATTTATTTGATTTGTTAGCCAAATAGGTCCCATGAGAATCCCCAAACAACTCAAACTGTTGCCAAGACTATATGATGTTGTCCACAAACTGACAGCAAGGCCCCATTGCTGAAGACAACATTCACATAACTCATTGAACATGGAGCTGTTGAACTGGTGCCTACATAAAGGCTTCACCCTTATGGTCTAACATCTTTAGTACAGGAAGGTACTCTGCATGCTACCAAAGGAGAAATGTAAACACCAACACAGCCACAAGCCCTTAGATCTACAATGGTGTCCTGCTTGCAAAATATGCTAGGGCAATGGTAGCATAAAGTTTGTGGGCGTAATCAACCAACATCTGATTTGACTTCAGGACCACTGCATGAGATGGAACTGATCTTAGTCAGTGTACTATTGATGTCAAAAGACACCATGACCATGGCAACTCTTATAAAGAAAAACATTTAATTGGGACTGGCCTACAGTTTCAGAGGTTTATTCCATTATCACCATGGAAGGAAGTATGACAGGAAGCATGGCAGCATGCAGGCAGGCATGGTACTGGAGAGGTAGCTGAGAGTTCTATGTCCTGATCTGCAGGCAGTAAGGAGAGAGAGAGATGCTGGGCCTGGCTTGAGCATTTGAAACCCCAAAGCCCATCCCCAGTGGCACACTTCCTCCAACAAGGCCACACTTACTCCATACCTCCTATTCCCTGTCAAGTAGCCCCACTCCCTAATGGTCAACCATTCAAATATATGAGCCCATGAGGACCATTCTTATTCAAATCTCCACATTCCACTTCCCAGCCCACATAAGCTTGAAGCCATACCATAATGTAGAAATGCATTCAGTCCAACTTCAAAAGTCCCTAATACTCTATCACAGCCTCAACACTGTTTAAAAGTCCAAAGTTGAAAGTCTGATACACATGGTAATCATTTAAGTTTAACCCTGTGTAAAATCAAAATTGAAAAATAGATCACATACTTCCAACATACAGTTACACACAATATACATTATCATTCCAAAAGGGAGGAAAGGGAGTACAGTAAGTAAATACTGGACCATAGCAAAACGTAAAAACAGCAGGGCAAACTCCAAACTCTCCATCTCCATGTCTCATGTAAAAGGGCTCTTCAGATCTCCAACTCCTTTCAGCTTTATTGACAGCAATATACGTCTCTCACTTGAGAAGAGTGTTCCACATCCAGTCTGTAGCTTCCCTCAGCAGGTACACCACAGTTCTGGCATCTGCAATGTCTTGAGGTCCCCATGGCAACCCAGGCTTCACCTCCACAGCTTCACACAATGGTTTCTCTAGGCCTCCATGCAGGGATGCCATTGATACATGTCTGTCTTCAATTGCTTCCCTTAGTCACGGAGGGAGATTTCATACTCCTTTCTAGAGTCCTTGACTCTAAAGCCAGAACCATGTGGCCAAAGCTGCCAAGTTCTGTTGCTTACTGGGGCTGTCACATGGCCCGCTCCATCAATTACATCTGCATCGGCTTTCTGTTTTCTATGGTTTCCTCCACTGCCTAAGCTTGGTTGTCCTGGAACTCCATCTGTAGACCAGGCTGGCCTTGAACTCAGAGATCTTCCTGCCTCTGCCTCCTCAGTGCAGGGATTAAAGGTGTGCACCACCATACCAAGTTCTAAATTTTTCTTTAATTCTTTGTCACAAGTTGGAAGCTTAGCTGGGTGGGTTCTTACCGAGGTTACCACTCCCTTATTCCATTTCACATTAGGGATTTCTTTAAACCTTTTATCTCCTTGAGCACTGGGCTTGGCTTCATTATACTTCCTTGTGCTCCTCTTCAGTGGCACACTTCCACCAACATGATCACACCCACTTCAACAATGCCACACCTCCTCATGCCTGTCAAGTAGCACCACTCTTTAATGACCAAGCATTCAAATATGAGCCTATGGGGGCCATTCCTATTGAAACCACCACAGAACCCACATCCAAAACTGTTTGCGTGACCAAGGCCTGAGGCTAGCTAGATAGGTCAGGGACCTAGGGTAAAACCAAATACTACTGTTCTACTAAAAGAACATAGCAATAAAATGAATCTTAATGACATTCTTCTATACTCATAGATCAGTGCCTTGCTTGGCCATCATCAGAGAGGATTCATCCTACAGCTGGTGGGAAAAATACAGAGAACCACAGCCAGACGTTATGCAGAGAGTGAGATACCTTGGAACACTCAGCCCTATATGGGATGCCTCCATCAAATCCCTCCTGTCAGAGATCAGGGAACCCTGGGGAAGAGGAAGAAGAAAGAGTGTAAGAGCCAGAGGGGATGGAGTCCAGCAAGAAAATAAGGCCCTCTAAATCAGCATGAGCAAAGCTCATATGAACCCATAGAGACTGAGGAAGTATGCACAGGGCCTGCACAGGTCTGCACCAGGTCCTTCATGTATATATATGGCTTCAGTTTAGTGTTTTTATGGGATTCCTGTGTGCAAATGAGTGGGTCTCTGTTTCTTGTGCCTTCTCTCNNGCTCTTTTCCTTCTGTCTTTTTGTTGTTGTTGTCTTGTCCAACTCTGATGTGTTAGTTTTCGTTTTATCTTATTATATTTTATTTTATTGTTATCCTTTAGATGCCTGTTTATAGTCTAAAGAGAGAGAGAAAAGGAGTAAATCAAGATGAGAGGGGAGGTGGGGAGAATGTCAGGGAATGGAGGGAGGGAGGGGAAGCTGTAATCCCGTTATATGTGAGAAAAAAAAATCTATTTTCAATAAAAGCCGGGGGGAGAAGGCAGAGTGTTAGGCTGCTGGTGGGTGTATGAACTGCTGCTTTAGAAATCCACTGTTCATGCCTTCAAAATGTTTTGTGGGGAGTCATCTTAACATCTAGCATGTCTATCCCTAGGTCTGTACCCATGATAAATGAAAATTTTCTCCACATAAAACCTCGNGATCTAATATTGATACTAGCACTGTTTTTTAATAATAACACAAAGATTGAAACAATACAAATGTCTTCCAACTGATGAGTGGGTACGCAAAGTGTATGGTCACGTAATGCAGTGGTTCTCAACCTTCCTTCTGCTTCAATCCTTTAATACAGTTCCTCAAGTTGTGGGAACCCCCAACCGTAAAATCATTTTCAATGCCATTTCATAACTATAATTTTACTACTGTTGTGAATTACAATGCAAATATCTGATATGCAAAATATTTGATATGTGACTCCTATGAAAGGGCTGTTTGATGCCCCCAAGGGGTCATGACCCATTAGTTAATAACTGCTGACATAATGCAATACTATTCAGCAATGTTGAAGTAGGTACTGTTATAGTTTCAACATGACTAAATCTAGAAAACATTCTAAGTTAAAGAAAGCAACACAAAAGCATCTAAGGTACGGCTCGGTTTTGTTGAACTCTTCTAGATAAAGAGATCTATAGAGATGCAAGGCGGATTGTATTTACCAGGGACTGGGTAAGAAAAGGGGACTGGATGTAACTCTTAATGGATACAAAGTTCCTTTATGGAGTCAGGAAAACATTCCAAAATTAGGTAATGGTAATAGTTTTCTAATTCTGTAAGTGTGCTTTCAAAAAAACATTAAACTATATTTTCAGCTTAAAAAGGCTTAGAGTAGACATTGACTTTTAACATTACAAATGCATGCAGATACTTTGTCTAAGTTGTATATGGGCATGAGTGTTTGTGGGGGGGGGCTGTATGCAGGTCCAGGTACACTTTAAAAGATGGAGAGGGGTAGATGCAGAGGCGGGAGACTTGTTTGCAGACACTGCAGTGCTTAAAGGGCAATGTTGGCCTAAGGCTGAAGCCAATCAGTGAGGAAAACCTAGAGACAAACCAGTATTTAGCTTAAAGACTAGTAACGACTGTGACAGCCACACAATGAAGGAGTCACAGAATGGCAGAAGAAACCAAATATCCAGGATGGCAGAGCACCAAGCAGGTGCTTAGGACTTAGGTCCTCAGGACTTATAGGACATCTCGGTTTTACTTGGAGGGTAATTGGAAGCACACAGTGAGCAGCATAATCTGATATAAACCCCAAAGAAAACTATTCTTGTACTTAATGGAGATGAAAGCTGAATGAAGCAGACCAACTTGAAATCTGTCCCAATAGGCCAGGTGCAAGATCATCATGGCTAGACTGAAGACGTGGAGAAAATTCAACACGTTTCAGGTTTATTTTGGACTCTCACCCAAATCAGAGGGCAATCACCCAAGTCTGTCAGTGATTCGATACTGAACAAGGAGGGAACCAGGTCAAAGGATGATTAAGGGTGACTTGGGAGTGTCTGGCTTAAGTACGAAAGAAAGGAAAATGGAAGTCTATAATGAGGACATCAAAGCCAGACCTTAGTGATGAACCGGACTGTGGGTGGAGAGTATAATGGTTCTCTGGTGAGAACTTAACTAGGTTTGACATATGTGTGAGACTTCCACATGCAGAATTCAAGTAGACACATAAAGCCCAAGGAGGGTTCTTAAGCTAGAAAAATTGTGGGAGATAAAATTCCAAACCATAGCAATGAATGAAGCTTTCTAAGGGGGACACGTAGGGACAGGACAGAGAGGATTTAAAATCAAACCCGGGGTCTTACAATTGTGAAGTAGAAAGGGAGCCAGAAACAGACAGAATGGAAGTAAAGCTAAGGCTGATAGAAAAAAAAAAAAAAGAGTAGTTTTATACTTAAAAAAATCAATTCTCCTTCTAGGCGCATCTTTGAAGAAAATCTAGAAATAAGCCCTGCTTTATTTAGTCAGAGGAAGCTGCTGTCCCTGTCTAACCTACATGGGGAAGGTTAAAAAATTCAGAAGTGCTATTCAGGGTGGTCAAACACATGTGCTGGGGCTGTTGTTTAAATCAACAGCAAAACCTAAGCTAAGGAACATTCCTGAGCCTTCCTAGTCAGCCCTGCTGAAAGCCTCTAACAGCGTGGTTTCCTTTGTTGCAAAAGGAAAAAAAAAAAAAGTACATGCTCCACATTGTACCAGAAGGAGAGTGTGGATTTATGAAATGACTTTACTTGACCTATAGTACTTCATAAACCTGTCTCTTATACACATCTAGATGTGTATAAGAGACAGGTTAGTCACTGGACAATTTGGGGAGCATGGTTCATCACCATGGTGATGAACACTTGTGATGCTTATCTCATGCATTTCCAGCCCAGTTCTGGGTTGGAAGTGGAGCTGAATGAGACCACTGAGAAAGCTGCACAGCTGCAGTTGGAGAAGCACACATCACTGCCAGGTCTTACTGGTGACCTCACAATTGACAGAGATGCTGCCAACCTCCTACATACCCCAAGAGAGAAGATGCAGATTCATTTTACCATGGAAACAAGATTAGTGAAGCAAACTATTTANGACCATAGCATTGGTACTCAGAGAATGGAAAAGTGCTGCAACGTACTTTTAGGAGTCAATTAAAGGTCAAATGAATACAGTCAATTCGTTTATTTAATAGGATTTACCAAGCGTAGACGACACATTGACTACTATGCTAGAAAGCAGAAAATACAGCAAGACACACAGCAAGGAATTCTTTTTAAATCTTTTTCTACTTTTAAAGAAAACAATCTGAAGTCTCTTCAAAGAGTAAAAGTTTACTTTTGTAGATATTAAGTCCCTTTCTCATTTGCAATATAACAGCAAAATGAGGTGAGTGGTGGCTTTTTCCATTTCAGATTCTTGAACAATTCTCTCCCATCTCCACTCTGACTTGTATTAACAAATCACAAAGGCATGTTTATTGTGTGAGAGAGATAAACCTCGTGCTGACCAAGTTCTTTCCCACATGAGTGGTTTCTTAACCAAATANAACTGAATATTTTTTTAACCTCCTAATATTTCTTTATTCACTCATTTTATATACACCTCATCAGAGATTGCAGAGGCTAAAAATATTAATGCAATGTGCTGATTTTTATATGCAGCCTTAGGAAATAACAGACCTAAATAGCCGATATAATACAGTATACACTCTGAAATCCAAGACNTCTTACATTCTGACTCAGCCATCCAGGACATTTCCTCAGACATCATGCTTTCAGTAAAGCATCTGTAAACACGGAAGCATCAAGATAAGACATTAGAGGTTGGTCTGGGCTCCAAATTCCATGTAGAAATGGTGTCATTCACCAACATCATTGATAAATATTTAAAGTTGTGTTTGTTCTTTTTGACCACCCATAAGCAGTCACCAGGCTGAGGCAATTTAGGCCTCTACTGGATAGTAGTGATTCTCAGAATAAGTATTATTAAAGGTCCAGGATACTTCCAGTCCTTGTTTTTCAGAGTAAATTCTGTTTCTGTATCCTAGATGCTTCCAGGCCTGGGACGTATGACAAATGTGCTCACAGCCCANTGACTGTGACCATTTCTGCCTCAAACTGGTTTCCTATCGTGTCATCCCATCGTTTTTAGTTGGATATTCTCCTGGATCTACCTTGGGTCTTGGTTGTTTGAATCTGAAAACATGGCAATGAATGTTGGAAACATCCCTCCTACGACCAGGATGACTTGAAATAGGAGAGTATACGGAAACTAACAGTGAACCACTCACATGAGGATCACCATGAGTTTGAGGCTAGCCTGCGCTGCAGAGTAAGACTTTAACTCTAAAAACAAAACAAAACAACAGCACCAGAGCAGAACAATGAAACCGATGAAACAAAAACAAAATCAGTTGAGGGTAAGAGGAGGCTCTCATAGTTACTCCCAATATTTAATAAACACCAACCCTTATTTGTTAGATGTTTAAACACAGAACAATGTGTTGGTTCAACTTAGATTAATCTTCCATCCATTCCCAAAATGAATTTCTTTACCTTCTGGTTCAAAGTAACCCTTAAAATGAGGCAGATGTTTGTACTCCTCATTTTTATCAGCACTGTATATGTTTTGCCATTATAAATGTTACAAGCAACATGTTTGGACTTATCAAAAAGTGGTTCGCTCTGGTTACTTGAAGGTAAGACTACAGGCAAAGTGAGGCTTCCACAATTCAGACAAGAAATGAACAGTTCAGGCCAGTACAATATTGGCAACAGTGAAAAGGACAATTCAGAATGAAGTTTGAAGGTAGAAAAAGCATAATGTATTGGTGCTTGGATGTGTAGTGTGTAAAAAAGAAACATGTAAGAATCACAATATGGTTTTGGACCATGTCAGATGGACCTAGATAACTGAACAGTGACACTATAAAGACAAAAGAAGAAGGGAACCAACTAAGTACAGAATGTAAGTGTGATAAACCCATTAACTTTCAGATTGAATGTCAGTTAGGTACCGATATAATACAAGATCTCTTATTTCTTGAGCAAGAGTTCAAGAGGGTCTGACATAACATTGCATAATTCAGAATCGCTGGCATGCAGCAGACATTTAGGTTGTCAGTCCANAGGGAGCAGAAAACAAATCCTGCACAATAACTACTCTACAATATGGGCGATTACTTGTTTATAGTTTCAATAAAAAGATACCTACACCTACACCTATACCTACACCTCAGTCCCCACTCACTCCCTTATTTCCTTAATGCCACAGGGAATTTAAATTTGAACGAAAGAGGTTGAAAATATCCAACATAAAAGTTCATCACTCACACATACAGATTTTGCAACTCCAATATTAGTGGATATATTTTTGTAGTTTGAAAAAAAATGAAGTATTTGAAAGCAATCCATCAAAAAGACACAGAAAAAGATTTATATGTGATGCTTGTAAAATACATAATATTTGTCACCTGTAACCTCTATCTTACATATAATGGAAAAGAAGAGTTGAGGCAATTTATTTCTATCCAAGATTTTATTTAAAATAATAGCAGACTTTTTATTTTTGCAAGTTCTCCATTGTTATAAAACATTTGGATTCTGATTCTATTATTTGTGAATAAAAAACCTATAAATTGTTTTTCACCTTTCTAAGCTGAATGAGAATCATATTAAGGCTGAGAGTATGGCTTAGTGGTAGAGTGTTGCATACTACATGTGGGGTCCTGGGTTCAATCTTCAGCAGTTAAAATAAACAAATCCAAAAGAATCATTAATCTTTTATCTAGCATTAATTATAACTAAGGAACAGACAGTACCAAGATGCACCTATAAATAACCCTCCTGTCTGACAACAAATGTACATGTGAATAGTTAGATCTGGGGCTGGGGAGATGGCTCCATTGGTAAAATGCTTGTTTTGCAAGCACTAGGACCTGAGTTTGATCCCCAGAACTTGTGTTAAAAGTTGGGCATGGTGATGAACATCCTTAATCTCAGCTCTGAGGGGGTGGAGTCAGGTGGCTCACCAGGGTAAGCAGCTTACCCTATTTAGCAAGTTCCACTGAGGGACTCTATCCTGTATCAAAAAAAGATGAATGGCATCTGAAACAAGGACACCCAAAATTGTCCTCTAGCCTCTACAAGTAAACACACACACACACACACACACACACACACACACACACACACACACTCAATAATAGATAAGTAGTTGGAATTCTGTAAGTAGTTGGAATTCTATCTAATTACTATCGTTGTGGATAATTAATACCTTAAATGTGTAAATATGAAACTATAAAAAAAAAACCGCATTGTTAAAACAAAAGGTGATTCCAAGCTCTTAAACAACAACAACAACAAAAAGTTGAGGTTCAACTAATAACACAAACTAGATTGAGAAAACATTTCTGTC
>LZPO01077103.1:12035-26705 GCA_001675575.1 Neotoma lepida
ATAAAATAATCACTCAGAGGTATATATTAATTACAAACTGTATGGCCTATGGCTTCAGCTTCTGGCTAGCTAACTTTTTCATCTTAAATTGACCCGTCCCTGTTAATCTATATGTTTTTATGTGGCTGTGGTGTTACCAATCTTCTGGCATCTTGTTGCTCCTTCAGTGGCAGCCTGGTGTTTCTCCTGACTCTGCCTTTCTTCTCTCTGTATCTCTGCTTGGATTTCCTGCCTGTCCATAAGCTTTCTTGCCATAGGCCGAAACAGCTTTATATATTATCCAATGGGAGCCACATATATTCACAGCATACAGAAAGACATCCCACAGCACATACACACATGCACAAATAAAAATTAATTATATAATTAATATAAATTAATATAATTAATATAAAAAATTAATTATTATAATTAAATAAAATTTAATTATAATAATTTTAAGTGATAAATTTTCAAATAGAATGCATAAGCTATTACATACCAATGAACCAATTTTAAAAGCCCCCGTATAATTAATCCATTGCCAAACTCGTAGCAAAATAAATTGTTTAGATCAAGAAACACAGCACTGTTGATAAANCAGAACCAACCATTGACTAGTGGATGTCTAGGTTTTGAATGAATTTGCCTGGGCTACCATAACAAAATACCAATGGCAGACATTTATTTCTTAATTTTATGGAGGTTAGAAGCCCAGGATCAGTTTTTTACCTGATTTATTTCCAAGGAAGACTCTTGTCCTCAGTTATAAACATACCTTTTCNGTCTTCATGTCTTCATACATTGAAGCCTGTGTGTGGATGTATGTGTAAGTGTGTGTTTCTGATGTGTATGTGTGAATATGTGAGTGTGTTTATGTACATGTGTCTTAAGTGTGTGTGTACATGTGAGTGTGTGTTTGGTGTATGTGAGTGTGTGTGAGTTCGGGTTTATGTGTATGTGATTGTGTGTGTTTGGTATATTTATGTGTGTATCTGTGTGTGTGTGAGGGTGTTTGGATTTGTGTGTATGTGTGATTGTGTGTGATAGTATGTGTATGGTGAGTGTGTGAGTGTGTTTTTGTGAGTGTGTACATGAATGTGAGTGGAGAGAGTTGGTCCAGTGTCTGTTTGTAGAGGATACTAGTTCTAATGCCCAACCTTATGTCTTCATTTAGCTGTTCCTTCAAATGTCCCATTTCCAAAGACAGCCNNATTGGGGGGCTAGGGCTTCAACATATAAATTTGNGGTAGACATGGAGGTTCACTNTANAAAGNGAAATATGTCCTTNGATAGATGTAAGACCTTTAAANTNTTAGTAACANTGGCTTATAAGNACAGGACACATCAAGAAATGAATGTCACCATCCTTGGGAATNNATCAGGAGNTTCAGTTTTCAGAATCCCCCATGAGTTAACTGGTGAGAGAGGGTGTGTTGTGTTTAATTGTGTGAGCAGATTTGGCCTTGGGGTCACAAGCTTTCATTTCGCTAGCATTCACGATGCTTTAATTTTATCCAGCTTCTCGTGCACACATTAAAATGGGTGGTATGTGTCCCCATTAGGGATTAATATTTCCACATATGTAGGCAGCACCTGATGAGTCCCGAGGCTGAAGGAGCAAAGATAGACGTGGCTGAGGTGACTTTCTGTAGCTTTTACAGTGTCCAGAGCACACAGACACATCTTGAACACCTCTNTTCTTTGTCAGAANCCTGCAGTGCNTTCAAATCCAGAAACAGCAGACCTCTCAGACAGATCNCCTATGATGAGATCACCCTGGAGTGGGAGTCATCCTCCCCTGGGAGCCAGGTGCTGGAGTGGGNATTTGTCCTTCTGGGTCTGCTCACAGAAGCCAAACTGAGATCATGGTCNANCGACCATTCTAGCCAAAACTGCTTACTTCTGCATACTCCATCTTTCCCCTAGTCAACTGNAAAGTTCACATGAATACCTTGAAGATGGCCTGAAATGCTGAATTTCTGCCTTCCCCAAATGGCCACTTTGCTAAAACCCTTTTTTAACATTAGCTTTTTTTTTTTCTGGTAAGAAGTTTGAGTGACTTGATGTGTTAGCATCTTCAGGGTTGACCTCTGACCTAGCACTCTGACTGTTGGGTGAAATCCACCTGCCTCTGCCTCAGGAGTGCTGGGTGTAAAGGCATGAGGCACCAAGCTAGTTCTCTCTCTCTCTCTTTTTTTTTTTTCTTTTTTTTCCTGGAACTCACTTGGTAGCCCAGGCTAGCCTCGAACTCGCAGATCTGCCTGCCTCTGCCTCCTGAGTGCTGGGATTAAAGGCGTGCGCCACCACCGCCCGGCATCTCTCCCTCTTCTTAACAAACACTTAAAAACTATCTTTGCTAAGAAGCATGTTGTAAGATGAATTACTAAATGGTCTTATTAATAAAAATCCCTGAGCCAGATATTGGGGTAAAAACTGAGAGATCAGGGAAGCAGAAGCAGTGTGACTTTTTACACACACACGGTACACCTGTTTTAGTATATGGCTGATATATTAGTTTTAGTTAATATGTCTTCCTCAAAAAGCTGGGGCTATATTAAATGAAAATATTTCCTCTGTTGTGGCACCCAGTTCCAGTACTTGCCTTATTCTGTGGAGGAGATGAGGATTTCCCAACTCCAGTGTGTTGACTTTTTCACTTTAGTGGTGTTGCCTAGATTTGATCTCAGACATTATACAAAATTAAACCCAGCTGCGGCCACGGTGAGCTCCTCTGTCAGTCTTTCCATCCCCTCACTCAAAGTTTTTTGTACTTTGTAAAACCTAGCCAATTTTATCTGCTATTTTTTTCCTTTNACTGCAACATAGTGATATGAATGCATTCCAAGTCATCTCAGCAGAGCACTGGGATGAGGTTGCCTCTCTCTCCCTAGCTTCTGCCTTCAAGGTCACTGGTGGTGGGTCTCCTTTTGTAGTAGCAGCAAATGTGAGTGCTGGACCCTTCCCACACGTATGCCTTCCCATGCCATTCCGTTCTCTCTTCTTGCAGACATCCCCTGCTTAGATTAGAATTTCCCCAGTGAATTCATTGCCACCGCTTCAATTAGAAACTCTCACCTATGCTTCTAATTGCTTATAAGGTATATTAAGTATTTTATAAATTACAGAAAGCTCATTTTTATTTCTCAAAATCTGTATATCATGAATTTAGTAGAGCTGTGCAAGAAGAATGGATTGAGATAATACTTACCAACACAAACATGAGAAATAGCCAACATATAAAACTTAAAAGCCCGATGTTGGTATTTAGGAAGACTACTTTAATATGAAACTTTATATTTGGTCTTTCATATTATTATGTTTTCTTAATACACACGCTTCTTTCTGATAAAGCTATAATAGATTCATATAGTGTAATAAATACAGAAAATCCCAGAGAAAAACCAAAGCCCCCACCTCTGCCTCCTAGAGATAGCTCTACTAATTTTTGAAAAGTAAAGTTTTAATTTTTAATCTATGCAGCCAGTAATGCCCATGTACTTCCACATTAGACTGGAAATGTATGTACCATGTCTAGTTTTATTGGGTAATCAGTTTTTCATAAAAACTCATTATTTCAATGCTATTTCATAGGATGTATTTCCATATTAGCCAGTCATGTATAGTTGCAAATTAAAGTTCTTTCCAAAATTTCACTCTTATGTGTCATATAGGATACTAGAATTGTTATAATCTTAAGAATTTTTCTTCATACACTACTTCTGTAAGAATTATGAGGCCTAGATTCCACACACCTTAATTCCTCTTGGACAATAAGTTTGTACCATTCGAAATTCACACCAGAAGTGTATTAAGAGGGCTAGTTCTCTGGATTCTTGTATACATTTAAAAGTATTTTCCACTCACCTGTCAGTCTAAGAGAGATAGATATAGTAGATAGACCCTGTAACACGAATCTCAAATGGTCTTATTAATAAAAAAACTTGGAGCCAGATATTGACATAAATTCTGAAAGACCAGAGAGACAGAACAAGCCACCGCCAACCTCACCTTGCCAACTCCTCAGCTGATCTTGTTTCGTCAGACTGCAGGCTTCTGAGTCCTCAGCCGAATGAATCTCAGCTGAACTGCTGCTAAAAGCCTAAAAGCTTAAAAGGCCTCTTGGTCCTGGTCCTCACACCGTATATACTTTTCTACTTCCTGCCATCACTTCCTGGGATTAAAGGCATATGTCTTTCCCAAGTAAGACATGAGATCTCAAGTCCTGGCATTAAAGGCATGTATGCCACTATTTTCTGGCCTCTATGTCTATCTAGTGGCTCTTCTGTTCTCTGAACCCAGAAAAGCTCTATTAGGGTTCACAATATATCAACCACAAGACCCACAAATAGATTAGTAGTAGATCCACCTTGGTTCTGTCAATGTCTTTTTTTAATTATGGAAAGAACACAACATGAGGTCTACTCTCAGCAGATGTTCAGTGTGCAGTGAAACACGTCCTGTTAACTTGTTGACACCGAGTAGTACAGTAGACTGTGGAGCTGATTTTTGTATCAGTGAGACTTCCATTCACTGAACAGCAATTCCGCTCTTCTCCTCCTGCAAGCTCCCTCGGTTTCCACAAATTTAACTGTTCCATAGAATTGTTTAACTGGACTGTGTGGGCCTTGTCTGGTCATATATCCATTGGTCTTTTATCCTTTTGGGAATTGGTTACTTAAATCTTCCATGCTTTTGTTTGTTTGGGCTCTTGGTATTTTTTATATTGCATACTAATCAATCAGATGTGTTTTTAAAATCCTCACTATGTTGGATTATCAGGGTAAGAATCATATTGGAGTCCTTTTCCAGAGAACAGGCCAGCAGCCCATTCTACCCACTGCAGGCCTCCATAGAGATGCATGATGTGTTTGGTTGGGAAATGCAAAAGTCTCTTTGTTGTAAGATCTTGACTAGCTCACAAAATCCTGTGAATCAGGGAAGGAAGGTGTCATGCCCATTTTACAGGGAAGAATAGGATGACTGCCAAATTAAGAAGCTGGTCCCTGGCCTGACGATTTAAATGGTCAAGATCATGATGAGGTTTGCAGACACCAAACCTTGATGTATTTGTCCAGTCACCATATCACAACTTGCACCACATCACTTTCCTTTTTTCTCCATTACATTATTTTACTGTATGTTCTTTTTGAGAAAGCATCAGAACTCAAGGTGGCATTTTGACCCTATATGTAGGCTTCCTCTATCATCAAGTAAGATTGGTTTGTGTCAAACACCAGGCAACACCATTGAAAAGATGATTCATCCAGTCATTTTGATAATTTTGTTATGAGCCAAATATAATTGAGTTTCACAGTTAATTTTATTATTTACTCCTTGAAATATAGTTATTTCTAGCATAGAATTTTGGTATGCAGGACAGGCTAGCCTGGAACTCACAAAGCTCTTCCTCAGTTTTCCAAGTATGGAAATTGCAGGTTTGTGCCTACTTCTGGAAAACTATGACAATTCAATAAATAAGCTGAGGAAAGAGATTTATGACTTAGTGGATGATTATGTGAGTTCCCCTTTATAGGTTATGATTTGCGCTGTGAGCCTCTCCTGTAACAGAATGACACTCATTTATTTTCATATCAAATGATAGTAAAAAGGCCCCTATTTTTTAGATATGTACTATTATTTAAATTTTTAAATTACATTTACTTAGAGTGTGTGTGTGTGTGTGTGTGTGTGTGTGTGTGTGTTGGCCCAAACTTGAAGAAATTGGTATTCGCTGTCTATCATGTGGCCAACACAGATAAGTCAGGTCTTCAGGCTTGGTGTCAAGCTCCTTCACCCACTGAGCCATTTTACTGGCCCTTGCCCTATTTATTTAAATTAGTGGTGATGGCTCTTGATACAGTCACCTCTGTGCTTTTCCTCTGCCACATGTGGTTCCAAGAGGGGCAGCTTGAGAATCTGGATACCTTCTGTTATCTGTGGAAGATTTCCCCCATAATAAAAATAAGCACAGCTCTTCCCAGTCCCACTGCTCTGAACTAGGCTTGTACTTTAAAGTATCAGTGTGCTGAGTTTCATGTTGTTGTGCCCAACNGAATTAGAATCCAAGTACTCCTGATACTTTAGCAATATTTGGAGTTATCGCTTGCCTATAATGCCCTGTCTAGGGGTGGGACCCAGTGAAAATGTCCCCCTTCCATGTTAACATGTCCCCTGATACTGCCATTGGTCGGTCCTGTTTATGCAACCCTTTCTAGGGGAGACTGTTTAACTGCAGACTTCCTGGTGTTCTGACTCTTAGAATCTTTCCACCCCCTCTTCTGTGATGTCCCTGAGCCATAGATGCAGGAGCTGTGCTGTAGATGTGTTTGTTGTGGCTAGACACCCCATGACCCATTTATCTCTGCATTGTACACAGTTGTAGTTTTCTGAGATGGTCTCCATTTGCTGTAAAGAGGGACTTCTTTGATGAAGGGATATAGCTACAAAGTACATTATGATAATCTATTATAATGGGATTATGCTATTAAAATAGTGACAGTAGATTCTTTCCTAAGATCTATGACCCAACTAGCCCCAAGAAGCTGGCAAGGTTTCTAGTTCCAGGCATGTTTTCTTTCCTGTTGAGTGGGCCATAAGTGCCATTCGATAGCTCTTGGTTGCCAACAATATATGAGTGACACTTGTTACACCTTTACAGATAGTATGCCATGCTGGCTATTGTTGTGGTTCATAAGTGTTGTAGCTGGTAGAACTATTAATTGCTTCCCTCCTGTGGCAGCCTACATAGTATTTTCTAGTACCATGGAAGCTAGACTAAAGAAAGGAGGCTTTCAGGGTTGACGGAGCTCAAATACTCCAAGTCCTGTGTCCTAAGTGTGTGGCATCTTCAGCAATAGGGCTTACCTTCAACCTCTGAGAAACAACTAATGGCTATATCAATATATTGTTTTGAGAGTCACTTTGACTACCAGACACACTATTTGAAAGAACATTTCTTGTCCCTGGCAGTGGGGTTTTTGTCAGTTTGTGGTACTTAAGGGGAACATTTTCGGCTCAAGTAACACAACTTCCTTTAATTTTATCTATATCTATATCTATATCTGTCTGTCTGTCTATCTATATCTATCTATATCTATCTATCTATCTATCTATCTATCTATCTATCTATCTATCTATCTAGTTTTTAGTAAACATAAAGTAATATTCTTTCCTTAAGGCTTTATCAAACAACTTTGGTTTTATTTGTCCCCTGTCTTCCCTTTTTTTTTTCCTAATGACTGCTGAGTGATGGAGAATTAGCCTCTCCCAGGGAGGAGCTTCCTTATTGGTTGTCCAATACAAAGTGAAGCCATATACACACAATGAACAAAACAGACTCGGCGGGTCATACTTAAGTCTGTTGGAATTTAAATGTATTTTTGAAAAGATGTATTTGGAAATGACAGTGTCCCTACAGAGAAAATGTCCACGTCATTGTTCCATGCTGGGGAGGAGTTGCCGTTCTATGATGTGTTATAACAAAATTTCCCACCTCATCTATTTCTATATGAACAATATATGAAATGTATTCTTTAAAAGTACAATCTAGAAGATCCTTTCTTCTAATAATCCATGTTGCTATGCTACCACTTTCCCAAAATAGCAACTGAAGCAAGACAATGTCAGCATGGCTGAACAGTGTAGAACATAGAAGCTAATCACCTGTGCACTGATTTTTACCATTTTCAGTTGTTTAGGAGGTTGGTTATCAAAGCTAGGGAAAAATTAAGCACTTAAGCCTTTGGGGCATTCAGAGAGGCACAAGTTACTTGTAGGAACAGCTTAGGGTTCAAATCTCAGCTCTGTTATTTAATTGCTTAGCGACAAAAGGCCAGGTATTTACCCCTTGGCTTTACTTTCATCATCATTACCAGAGGTGGGAAAGGGCATCTCCCTTGTGCAATTGTTGGGCAGTAATCAGAGACCCCATGAAGGACTTCACACAGTCCCAGATGCATAATGTCTCATACATTTAAATTGTGTTCAGGTAAAACCAGTGACCATTTGAAAAGCCTTGAAATCCATTCAGTAACCCTTCAAGGCAGTGAGTCATGACAGGATGTATCATCAACAAACTAGTGACTGTAGTTGATGTCAGAAGTAAATTTCATATGCAGGAGACCCCTAATCCTCAGCTCAAAGTGGGTGACATCCTATGGCACTGCCCACCTATCTTCTAATTTATATTTTTGATTTCTTCACAAGATTCAGCCTTTTCTCTTTGAGTTTTGTCTGATAAATATCTGGATATGTATTTTCTGTAATTATTCTTACATACATTGATATGTTTTTCAAATTCCTGTGATTAGCCAGGTAGTGTCAAAGGGCTAAGGACCAAAGAAAATGTTTATACAGTAAGTCTTTCTACATAGACTTTTATTCGTCTTTAAATTCCTGAAGGGTCATTTAGCCTTGAGTGGCACCTATGATGTCAAAATGCTTGTGAGTGGATTTTCTGGTATTATTACAGAAGGATCAAATGAATAACCACTGAGCACATAAGAAGCAAAGAATTTGTACATCTGGAGAGACGAGAATGAGCTTCACAATTATCCCAGCTTCATTGGTTTGGTTAAGGAAGAATTTCACGTGGGGTGTTGGGGGGGTGATCTCAGGAGGTATCACACAGATAGTGTTTGTGAATTAAGTGTATGTGGGGAAGGGTGCCTCCTAAATTTATAGAGGAAAAATGTTTAGGGGAGGATGAAAGAGCCACTGTAGAGGAAAGGGGATGGGTGGAGTGAGTGCTGAGGACTGGAGAACTTGTCAAAGGGCTTTGGAGGAAGCAAGGGTCTTTGAAACCCCAATTCACACCGTAACCTGAAGGTCACAGTGAGAGCTGGCGGAGTGATGGGTAGAGAGGCACTTTGGAGGGATTTTGAAAATGAGCTAGACATGACTAATATCGACTGAGGTGGGTCTCATGAGAGTATGTCTCATGTTTCTGTGTTTTTCTCTTGAAGGTACATTTCATTATTATGACAATTTTGTTCTAAACTTTGAGACTAGTTTGAGACCCAATTTTGTTGAAACTTAGTTTTATGCATTTGGTTCCTCTTTGTGTCATTGAGACATTTTGCTTTCCTTCGTTTCTCAGACACTTGTAGCTTTCTTGCCACCAGATTGTGTTAGCTACTTTTCTCATGGCCATGACCAAATATCTGATAGGAAACAACTTAAAGGAAGAAGCTTCACTTTGGCCCTGTGGCTCAAAATGATAATGTCCATCACTGGGAAAGGCTTGGCAGGGGTGATTCTGTGATGCCTTGATCACACATTCCTGGAGCAAGGAGCAAAGAGACTGGGGAGGAAACGGGGCTGGTCGACAACCCTTAAGGCCTGCCCTCCAGCGACCCACTTCCTCCAGGCAGGTTCTGCCTCCAGAAGATTCGACAGCTTCCCTAGTCTGCATGCACCAGCAGCTGGGTAGGAAGCATTCAAACACAGGAGCTGCTGGGGGGCATTTTCTACACAAACCATCCCAAGGCCTTTGGGCGTTCTTCCCTGTGACCTGCACAACTCTGTTACTTGTTTTCTTCTGGGCCAAGCACACCCCCTCCTTTAGATCACAGAGCTCTCGGAGATCACTCAGTCCTATATTCTGTCCCTATCATTTTCTGAAACATGCACATATTTTTTTCTTTCACAATATTTATTTACATGCACATATTTTTTTCTTTCACAATATTTATTTTGATTTGTATATCTTTTTGTTTAACTTCAATTTGCCTCATCATGTGTATAGACCCCACAAGTGCAGAAAATATATCTGTGCTTTAATTGATTTACAAGCAGTGCAACCTATCCTGTTTAAATCAGAGCAGATGGGCAACAGAGCAGAGTAAACTGAAGAACTGAGAACTGAGTGACATGATAACTGTATTTCTTTCAACATCTAAGAATGTCTTAGCTTTTGTAAAGTGCTTAACAATTCCTGAAATATTCTGTGTGCATTCTGTAACTTAAAAACAATTCCTATTATTTTTACATACTTTGTATTCTCAAGTTTTTATATGTACAAAAAATGTTCAACCTTAAGATCAGCCAAGTTTAAAACGATTTCAATAGGTGGACTGCTTCTACAACTTCAAGTTTGTAGAAAAATGAGGATGTGAATTACATATACAGCTAAAGAAAAATTGTAAAAATAGATGTAAGTCCACTGTTCTCCTTTTAGAAAAACCAAATTCCAGAATCACTTGTCAAACACTGTCTTGTTTGACGTAGTTCAGGCTGTTACATAACAGAAGTGATTGGGTCTGTGTCAGTTGTGTATGGGAGAGGTGCTCAGGTAAAGGTCTATTTTAGGATCTTTTTTCAGCTGGCAACCTTTGCAGTTTTGGAATGTCTTTTCCTCGGGGTAACAAATTGTATAGGAGTGGTTATGAGTATAGGAAAAATGCAAATTTACCAGAGCAGTAAAAACTAAGCCAATGCAACCCTCTCAGCAGATACACTGGTAGTGTGCAAAGTATATTTACATAGCACATTGCACATACTGCCTATAAAAACTTGATTAGGTCAAGTCACTCAAATGTGTTATTAAATTAGATAGAAAGCAACTGTAACATATGGGAAAAATCTACTGTTGTTCATCTGGATTTCTCTGCAAGTCTTTGACTTCTTATTCTACTTCAAATAAATTACAGCAGAAACCTCTGCAGATGGGGCTGCTGATGTGGTTGCTAAATGCCTGAGTTTTAACTCGGAGACATGGCCTGCCATCTGGGCCCAGCGAGCGGTGCCCAGGTATGCATGTTAGATGAGTAACACCTTCTTTATTGCATGAGCCTGCATCCCTCAAAATTTGGAGCCCATCCCAAGAGAACCCGTGCTGTTATACATGCAGCACCCTGTACATTTCCAAACAACTTCCCACTGACAATTTCAGTGCTCTTGCTGCTGGTTTATTACTGTGGAGACACCACAACTTTGTCTCCCATTCCTAAAGATAGTCTTTATTTAATTTTAAACCTCCAAAATCAATCTGTTTTGTAATAATTCTGTCGAGCGGATAATCACATCAATAAAGAGCATGTTCACAATAAATTTAAGATTTTAAAATTCTCCCNAGATGATTTCCAAATGCCTTTTTAAATCGTTAAACTCTGCTAACCTGATATTTTTTCCTTTGTAGTGGACGCTGTTAAAATGTTGAAGCCAAAATTACACCCTTTATGCTTCAGTTTGAAAGTGACTACTTAGGCCATTTATATTGAAATAGTCCTCACTCATGGTTAAAATTAATATAGTAGAATGAAATTATATTATTGGATTCCTTTGTATCCAAATTTAGGTACACTTTATATAATATCATGTCTCTTGAAATGTAATTACATTTAAATAAAAGCCTGATATTATAATTCCTCTACACTGAACAGAAAAGCTATTATTCTTTTCCCTCAAGTGCACCTTCACTAGTCTCCAGACCTATAGAATTTCAAACTCAGAGTGATGAAGCGTGTAAAAAAGACGTGCATGGGGAAAAGCCTTTTAGTCTGCAAGATACATTCATCTTATTCATATTTATTGGGGACTAGACACAGGGCTACTCAGACACTCATGTTTTATTGACCTTGCCCCCAAGAGTAGAGCGAAGGCAGTAGCAGATTAGGAAACACACAGGTGGATGAACATTGCCCTGTGCTAGACGGGTGCCATGAACAAAACGAGAGGCCAGTTCTGTGTTTAGAGAAGGACATTTTGGAATCCTAATGTGTGAACCATGGCAGCAGGGAAACATGTGCACTACCATTACTATGGTAACATCTAATAGACAGCAGATCTCAAGGCCAGGATAGGTCTGCAGAAGCCAGCGGGGTTGGGATTCACGGAATAGATTTAATGACCTCAGTGAGAACTCGAGGGGACACATTTTGACATGGTGTGGTAGATGGGTGGTTGTGGCTAAGTGCTCTACTGTCCTCTACCACAGAGTGGGAATGCCATAGGTCTGTAGTAACCAGGGAATAGCAACCAGGTCTGAGTCTGCAGAGGGTGCGTGGACTTACCTTCTAAAAGTGCTACAAAACCCAGTTGTAAAGTATTGTTCGCTAACACGGCATCCTGTGTCCTTTACTGTGGAAAATCGTAAGATGTGCCTAAGGACTCCTCACTGTTCAGGGCACATTTCCATCTTGGTATTTGAGTTGCACTGATTCCCTCTAATTTTGTTAATGTGAATATTACATTTGAAATTAAAAATCGAGGTGGGTTCAGCTCTTCCCCGTGAGGACCTCTGCATCCAGTCAGGGCATGCCTAGTTAAACATCAGCCCTCTTTCCCCTTCTGCAGTGACGGGGACAACATGTCCTTTACTGTTGACCTCCTCACCCCCTCACCCATTCCTTCATTGGTGTTTGCTGCTGATGCCAAACTGTGTAAGAACATGTGAACTCAATAAAGACTGATTAGTTCCATTTAATAGTAATGAGCCTTCTGGTGTGGTTTTCCAGGAATTTATTGCACCATGAAAGCAGGAGTCTTAATCTGTAAAGGCTAAATCAACCAGTTACTAATACACTTGTATTTCTACAGTGCTTGTGCACAGAGGAGAAAGGTGTGTTCTGGGGTACGCAGCCGTAGGGCTCACTCTGCTTCCTCACCAGTGGGCTGCTGCTTCATACTGTGTTTAAGCTCTTTAGTCTGCTAACCCTGGTCTGGAATGGCAATTGCCAATTGTATTCTTTTTTGAAGACGAGGGAAAGAAATTATAGCTGCAAGCAAGGGTCTCTGCACCTTTTAAAAAAAATTATTAGGACAGCCTACTTATGACTTGTGGGGATTTTGGCTAGCAGCCAACCTCAGAGCAATCAGTTATTACTATTGTTTATGTCTAGGTTTTCAAGTGTTGTAGTTTAAATCAAATAAGGAACAAGTCTGATGTGCAGCAGCCCCCTGTCGACCTTAGAGCTTCGGGAAGGTTTGTTCACTCAGGTCTCTTGGCTTTTGTGTGTGCACTTGCCTTGCTCTGAGGTTTGCTCTGACTCTTCAGTAGAGAGAAAAGACTGTGGACTGAGAGCAAAGCTTTACTTGAAAACATTTCCACTCCCACGCAGGAAATCAGGGTCAAGCAGAGCATGTGCATGGCGCATGAGTTTGACTAAGTCATGGACACTCATTTAGGTTTAGGTTTTAAACATTTATTCAGCAAAGTACTGCCCAAAATATGTGCGCCGAGATTTTGATTGGATTGACAAGAAAAGCAGTTTTGAATTTCATAAAGCATTCTCGGGGGAGACTACATTGTCAACAGCAGTAATTACACCAGGTAATTGTGTCATTTACCCTGTTACAGACCACTGAATGTGATGAGCATGGGACAGACCAGCTGTCACATCCTGTTAGCTTTCACATTTGGGGATTTGCAAAATCACACTAGGGCTCACTCTCCATGAGTGGAAGGAAAACAAAAATATACCAGGATTAAAATCCATTATAGAATTGTAGAGAGATTTGTCTAGAAAACAAAAAAAAATAGTCAATTTCTGTAGAGTTGATTCTGGTGTGGCTATCCCTTGACTTCGCTGTTTTCTTTAAAATCAAAAGCTGTTATGGAATCTGCAAGACTTTAATTCTTTAATTAAGTTCCAGTTTTGCTACTCGTGAACTGTGACCTTGGATCTTTGGATACATCACCAGGTGCCCTTAGGCTGCAATTTCTTTATGTGGTCAGAAAAAAATGGTGAAAGATGCAACCTTTCAGGTCCAGTTTGTTTTCTTGAATTCCCCCCGACACACACTTTTTTTGCTCTGGATACCTTCTTATAGGTGCTACAAAAATACCAAAGAACAAATTAGGATTTGTGCCTTAGTGGAATTTTTATTCTAATGTGGAAGACAGATGCAAATATACAACCAAATATTTTTTTTTTTGATTTTTCGAGGCAGGGTTTCTCTGTGTAGCTTTGCGCCTTTCCTGGAACTCACTCGGTAGTCCGGGCTGGCCTCGAACTCACAGAGATCCGCCTGTCTCTGCCTTCCGAGTGCTGGGATTAAAGGCGTGCGCCACCACCCAAATATTTGTATATGGTATGAATTGGTACAAAAACTGCTTTGACAACAGAAATCCAGATTGAAGGTGCCAAGAATACCTTTTCCACCAGCATACCCTATGAGCAAGAGCCCTAAAACCAGTGCACAAGTGAACTGTGAAAACATGTGGATTAAATCATCCAAAAAGGACAGGATGGCAAAATGCCCATTTCAGGCAACACAGAAAACCAGTGTATAAGTGGAGGAGGAAGGTGGATGACGGCTGCACAGGGGGCTGACTTAGTCAAAGTAAAGACTGGGTTTTATTCAAAGTGTGAAGAGAAGTCAAGGAAGACAGCAGGAAGGTGTCACGAGGTGCCTTTTGTTTTGATCATTCTGCCAGCCATATGAAATAAGGACATGTGGGGGTACATTTGCATATTCATAAAATATATTCAAATAGATTGGTATATATAATCACACTTCTAAGGATGTTAGAAAAGATTCATGATTACAGCTGAGATTCTTCTAATCTTTTGGATTTTTTTTCTAGTTAAGTTTTGGATTTCATTTTATCTTAGGTAAGATAAAATTTGTAATGTAGCCTGGACAAGAATCAACATGAAGGAAATGGGAGTGCTGAATTCCTTAGGTTGACAAGTATGATGGTTCTGAGCCAATTCAGGGAGGATTTTGAGAACATGCTATATGTTG
>LZPO01077104.1:6508-20528 GCA_001675575.1 Neotoma lepida
TATCCCCATTGCTATGACAAAATACTTGACAAAAAGAAAATTAATAGAGAAGGGAAGAGTCTGTTTTGCCTAACGCTGGGTACAGTCCATCACGGCAAGGAAGGCATAGCGGCAAGATTGCATCTGGTCAATCAACTCAGTCAGGAAGCAGAGAGGTAGGTGCTGGCACTTAGTCCACTCTTTGCTTTTTTCTTCTTATTCAGTCAGAACCCAGCCTTTATTTAANTCTGGTCTGTTCTCCCTCCTCAGGGACGTTCTCTGGAAATGTTCTCCCAGACAGACGCACAGCTATGTTTTTCTAAGTGATCCTAATCCAGTCCAGCTGACATTGAAGATGAGCCATTGTGTTTCTAGGGATGACTTCTTCAGTGTGTGGTCTGTTGACTTCCTGCTTCCTCTCAGCACAATGGAATTCCCTGGAGAAAATCTAGGGAGATCTGTTTGAAGACACATGTGACATCAAGTAGGCTGTACAGCCCCAGGTGCCTGGGACCAGGAAAGCTGCCTCTGCTCTTGTTTCTTGAGTGTTTTTGCCATGTGTCTACTGGTACTTTCTGCATATTTGCACATGATTCTCACAAGGTAGGCATTTTTATTTTCACATTAAAAGAAAAAAAAAGGAAACTAACAGAAAGGAAATGATCTNNNGAGGGTCATGTGACTGGCAGCATGCTGGGACCATAGTTCAAGCCCAGGTGTGTCTGTTTCAGTCAACTTTTCTGTGGCCAAGAGAAAAACAAGCTGAGGTAGTCAACTGAAAGAAGGAAGCTTTTACTCTGGCTCACAATTCCGGATCACAGTCCATCACTGTCAGGGCAAGAACTAAAGCAGGAACTTGAAGCAGAAACCACGGAGGAATGGCGCTTGCTGGGTCCTCAGTCTCATGCTTTCCCAGATAGCCCAGGACCATCTGCCCGAGGAATGGGGCCACCCATAGTGGGCTTAGCCCTCCTGTATCAATCAGTGGTCAAAATGTTCCCCTACGGACAAAACCACAGGCTAATCTGATCTGGGCAACCCCTCAGTTGAGACTCCCTCTCTATGGTATGTGAGATCGACAGTTAAAGCTTACTTTGGCACAGCCTAAGAGAAAATATATGCAAATCAGTTTAAGGACTTGACTTTGGAAAATTGTCATTTTCTTAAAACATCGAACACATGCAATTATTCACCTACAAAAAGAGACAAAGCTTATGTATACACAAAGACAGCTATGTAAATATTCTTAGTGATTTTGTGNTTAATAGAAAAACAACTCAAGACAGGCTGAATACCCAACAAATGGATGCATAAAGTAAGTCGTAGTACATCCATGCATTCGAAGACTAGGCAGCAATAAAAAGGAGAGCACTACTGGTAAACGTAGTGATTTGGATGAGTCTCGTGTCAAACAAAAGGTTAACAGCCAAGAAGAGAGTGGGTGCCCTTCAATTCATCCGTACACAATGGTAAGAGATGTAAACCAGTCCACAGCAATAGAATACAGAACAGTAGTTTCCGGGGCTGATGGTGCCCGGGTGTGNCAAGAGAGAGANAAAAGTTACAGAGAGCAGGGAGAAGTTCTTGGTGCTGAGTTTGTTTANCACCTAATATGTGTGTCCAGTGTACTTCAAATCATGAACTTATGTGCATTTTAGTGTATGTCTTTAAAAGCCATTTTAAAANCAGACAAAGGAATTTTTATTGTTCTGAAATATGCAAAGCAAATTTTTTCATTTTAGCCATTTGCAGGTGTGCAGTTCTGTGACATTAAGAAGACTTAAATTGNGGTACAAACCTCACTATCTGTCTCCAGAACTTTCCTCATCTTACCATTGGAAACTTGGTCTGACACAAGACATTTTTCCTAAGTAGTGACAGGGTGGCTGTGGGGAAGCTGGACACAGAGTCCAAATGCTGAAATACAGCTCTTCGGGGACATTTAAAAAGTCCTTGGAATCCAAACTGCTGTCCCTAGAGAGATGCATCTCCAGGGAGACGGCAGCACAGAGCAGGATGACTAGTCTCTTCTTTGGACNGTCAGCTCACAGTCTCCACCCAGGGAGGGAGTCCCAGTTGACATTTGCATATTGCCCTGGCCAGCTGGGATTCACTAGCTCTCAGAAAATGAGATAAGCTTGGTCCACCCCTCTCCATCTGCAGCTTTTGAAAGTCATGGGTTCCCCNGATCCTGGAGAATCCCTAAGGTCTAATTCCTCTGTCTTTATCTGCCAGCAGCCTCTGGCCATCTGGGATGTGAACCCCGGTCTGCTTTCATTTCCACTAAAGAGTGTTCCCAGCGGCAGATTTTGAGTGCAATGGTTTTGCAGTCTTGCAGACTCCTAGGCCTTCCCTCATTTCACTGTTCTGTACCACTCTCTTTTCGTTTGGGTGGCTGGAGAGGACTAGGAAACTAGCAGTCCATCTCTGCAGCCAAAGCTCATTGCCGGTGAAGTAGGAACTCACTCAAGGCTCCAGAACTGGTACAAAGGTTACTTTGAGTTGAAGATATTTGATAGTCAACAAATGCAGGATAAAAGAGACTTCTCAGCCCTTCCTTTATTTGCCTAAAAGCAGTAAGTTTGGGGGAAATAAGGTCACCCTAAGCTGCCTTTCCATATGGGCTTTATGACCCTGAAGAAGGTGGAAAGACCACTCGTACCTGAAAAGTCAAATATTGTTTACAGTCCTGTACCTGTTTACAGTTTACCTCCTGTTTACAGTCCTAAAAAATCCATTTGTCTTTCCCAAGGAAATCTATTACATTCCATACAAATCCCACCACCCCTTTGAGTTACTCCCACAGAACCCTCCCATGCACACGTTCATCACACAATAAACAATTCCCTTCTCTCTGTAGCTTTCGTTCAGCCAGTTTAATTTTCACTGCTCCAACTAAAAACCACAGGAACAGAGGGAGTCTCTCTCTCTCTCTCTCTCTCTCTCTCTCTCTCTCTCTCTCTCTGTCTGTCTCTCTCTCTGTCTCTCTCTCTCTCTCTCCACATACCATTCAGCCTTAACCTCCATCAGTTTCTATACCTGATAGGATTTTCCAGGAATTGTCTCTACAAAGGTTTCCTAGGCCAACCAGAAGTTCTTAACTAGTTGCTAAGAAAAAAAGATTTCTCTTAGCTGTGTAGGTACACAAAAANCTCTCTAGGAGGTAGGTCAGGGGAGACCCAAGCTACTCAAAGGAACACATATTTTTAGGCCAGCTACTATCCATAGACTCTCTGGGCTTAAGAAAAGAGCACACGAAAGAAATTGCAAAGCTTTTGTCAAAATATTTGGCCACCAAAAGAAAAAAAAGAAAAGAAAAGAAAAAAATCCCGTTTGCAGTAACAAAGACAAACACATGGGTGCCAGCACATCTGTTCTTCCCCCAAGTAACAGGTTTTATTGGTTTGCACAGAAGTCTGGGGATAAGAAACTTTCAGAACATTCTCGGTAACCAGTTCAAGATGGTAGATAATGTGCATGCAGCAGCTGCCTCCTCTTTCTGACCCTGACTCTGAGAAGCAGTTCCTAGAAGCTTCCAAAGCATTCTGGAAGGAGGAGGAGATGCTGTCAACAGGAACCTTGAGAAATCTCTTAGACTGAGCAGGGGAAATGTTATAAAGCAGTGTTGCAGACTGCAACACACAGGCCTGGTGACAAAAGGATGGCTAAGCCCAGGCGTTGTGACATGGGTGATAGCCATAAAGCTCCAGAAAAGGGATTGACGGGAGGTGCTATTCCTTTGTAGGGATCGTAGGAAGGTAGTGTATTTCAAGGGGGAGAAATCAGTGTGACTGTTCAGATCAGAGAGGCAGGAGAGAGTCTGGGGTGGTTGATGACACCCAGCATAACCAGAGAGCCCTGTGTCCAGAAGTGCAGCTAATGCCTCCTCCCAGAGGGTCACCACTATGTCATCCTCGTGTGTGTGTGTGGGGTGTGTGTGTGTGTGTGTGTGTGTGTGTACTATTGCACATGGATACCACAGAGCTCTTTGCCCAGGTATGATTACAACCAGAAGCCAGCAATGAGTGGAAGCCAACTCCAAAGTCAATGAGTGAACATTTGAAAGGCACACACAGAAGGGCTTTGAAGATGGTAAATTGTAAGCCTCAGAAGGGTTTGGACTTTACAATCTGAAGAATCAGCTTGATGCCTCATGTTATGACTTGGTTGTACAATGTCCTCCACCATGTTTGAACACTAGGTATCCTGCAGGTAGCATTATCTTGGGAACCTGTGGAAACTGTATAGAAAGTAGAGTCCTGCTGGAGGAAATAGGAAATAGCCTTTGAAGGGTAAGCTGGCCCCTGGTTTGGGCTTGCTTGATCAATTCCCTATTGCCTCTGCAATATACAGAGACCCAGCTTCTTTTACCCACCATGAACTCTCCGCTGTCTTACCCTCTGAAATCCCTCTAAAACCTCAAGCTAAAACACCTTCTGTCAGGCGTTTTATCATAGTGAGAAAAATAATTAACACAGCTCACATCCATATCAGCATTGTTTCCAGTAGCCTAAAGGTGGAAACAGCCCAAAAGGCTACTGATAGATAAGCAAAACATAGCATATCATTATAATAGAATGTCATTCCACCTTAAAAAAAAAATAAGGGAAGTCCTACTCAGGTTTCAACATGGAGGAAGCCCAATCAGAAAACCACAAACAGCGTGAGTGGTCACATGGCTGCCTGGAATGGGAGTGGTCAACCTTACAGTGAGAGAGGTGAAATGGTGTTACCAGGGGTGGGCATGGGGTGGGGTGGGGACTGTGAAGTTAGTATTTATGGGTGCAGAGTTTCAGCTTGGAAGACAGAAAAGCTCTGGGGATAGATACGATGATGGCAGCCAGCACAAGTGAGAGTGTCCCAGAGGCCACTGAAATGTGCACTCAACATGGCTAAGATGATAAAATTTCATGCCACGTGTATTTTAGCACAATTGGAAATCTGAGGTAACCAAGGAAACTACAGCTGTGTCTTTATAGCTGGGTCTCTTAAAGGTTGAAAATTCCCCTTGTGGCTAGAAATTCTCTCGAAACTTCAGTTAGGTTCTTCCTGCTGTATCAGAAACTTGGGTACTTTCCCAGGGACCATGTGTCCACCAACAAATGCCTTGATAAGTAGGGAAGGAAAAAAAATACAGGGCACAGTAGAGTTGGATGAGCTGAAAATGGTACCCAAGGGAAGGAGCTCAACAATGGCTTCCCAAGAGGGAGAGGAACACAAGAAACTTAAAAATGCATAACACAGAAACCAATAAGCTGCCCTCCCCACTCTGGCCAGCCCACCTGACTCTCTCTGGAGGGGGAAATCACTGTGTTCTCCTTTTGCTAAATAAAGGTCTATGTGTTTCAGCTGAGTTCCTTAACTTGGATAAGGACTGGGAAGAAGCCTTCACCTGGTAACAGTACACACGCTTTTCTTCTTGCTCTTTCCCTTTTAGTGGACCTTCCAGAGCTTTGGTTAACATAGCTACAAATAGCTGAGTTGTGTCTTCCCCCCAGAAGAAAGAAAAGTGGGCAAATGTCCACAAACCACTGAGCTCCTACAAACTAAGCTCCCTCCAGTATTTTCTACAACATCCGGGGCGGGGGGAATTCAAGAAAGAGAATTTAATTAGAAGAAGCAAGAATGAGGACAGAGGCAGCCCAGTTAAACCCGGAAGAGATGCCAGTCAATGTGGGTGAGGAGCAGGGGGAGGTGAGGAGAAACACAGGGGGAGGAGAAAGAGGAATACAAGGGGGAGATGGCTTCAAAATTTATTGATATCAACTTGTACCATGCTGGGGAAAATGTAAGTTTAAGAAGCCATGCTGAAAAGCTAAGGATAATGGATGGGAGAAGAAATATAATATGAAATGTCAAATGTAAAAGAGAAACAAAATCAAGTTAGATCAATTCAACCAAAGCCAGAAAGGAGAAAATAAAAACAAATGAACAAACAAAAAACAAAACCAATAAAGTCAACCAAACAAAATAAGAAGACAGCATGGAAAAGAGAAAATCCTGGAATGTCTAAGTAGCCATAATGGGNTAAAATGACATCAAAAGGCAGTGACTCTTAGATTGAGGAAAAACCTCACACTATCCAAATATTTGGATAGTTGTTTACAAGAGACACTCTTAAAACAAAATGACAAAGACTAATGAAAGCCAACTAATAAAGAAGCCAACTAAGTTTATGAAATAAAAATTAGCCTCAGGGCTGAAGAGATAAATGGCTCAGTGGTTAAGAGCACTTACTGCTCTCCCAGAAGACTAGAGTTTGGTTCCCAGCACCCATATTAAGTGACTCACAACCACCTGTAACTCCAGCTCCAGCAGATCCAATATCCTTGTCTGGCCTCTGTGGACACTACTATGCATATATAATGTAAACACATGCAAATAAAAAGTATAAATCCAAAAATATTAAAATCAACATCTAGCATAAAAGAACTNTAAAATGTTTTGTTTTGTTTGTTTGGTTGTTTGTTTGTGAGACAGGGTCTCTCTATGTAGCTCTGGCTGTGCTGAAACTCAATATTTTGATTAGCATACAGATAGTGCACAAAGTGGGGGGTCAAGGGTTTGTTCCAGTATATCATGTACTATATTTCCTTTCATCTCCTTGCCCCTCCTGCTTGTCATTTTCCATTTCCTAAACATGTCTTCATTGTCACATAATATGCCTATGAGTCTCTCTCTCTCTCTCTCTCTTTCTCTCTCTCTCTCTCTCTGTGTGTGTGTGTGTGTGTATGTGTGTATGTAAAATCTAGGTTTCATATTTGAGACAAAACATGGCATTGTTCTTTCTAGGTCTATTATTTCAATTATTATGATGGTCTCCAAAAACCTAGGCTTCATATTTGAGAGAAAACATGACATTTATGACATTTGTCTTTCAGGTCTCATTTATTTCATATGATGTTCGTCAGTTGTATCCAGTTGTAATTTTAAGCACAACAGAGAACGAATTGGGGCACTGTTTACAGTCAGAAGGACTCTAGGAATGTATACTCATGGCTGCGGATCCCTGTAAGTGTGAATTTTANGTGTCAACTTGAGTGTCTAGAAGGAAAGCACAATTTTGGGTATGCCTGAGAGGATGTCTCTAGGTGAGACTGGTATAGGAACCAGAGTGGACCAGGGAAGAGAAGTCTGCCCTCAAAGTAGGCAGGCACCCTCCGGTTGGCTGAGGGCCAAGGAAAGGGAACATGTCTGTCTCCTGCAACTGGATACAGTCTTCTTTCTCCTCACTGTCGACATCACAGCCCCAGTCCCTCCAGCCTTTACACTCTAGGACTTGCCCCAATGACCCTGTGGGCTTGGTCTGAGAGTTAGTTATACCATCTGCTCCCTGGGTTTGGAGGCCTCTGGACTGCACAGGGAATCTAGCTTGCATACAGCCTACAAGATGATTCCTGGGACTTTCCTATCTCCACAATTGCAATGCCCACTAGCCTCCTCTCTTATATTTACATATGTACTTTCCATCAGTTCTATCTGNCTGGAAAGCATTCCCACATCCACGAAGCTTCAGTAACACAGACATGACCTACTGAAGCAAGGCCATAGAAACCACAAGGACTAGTGAGAGAGGAAGTGGAAGGGAATAGGGCAGAGTTTCACACTTCTTTCATAAGCTGACATATCAAAGATACAAAAAGTAATTAAGGAAACAGGTTAGAGAATGAAAAAGTCTTGATTTTGTAGCTTTGTGCCTAACAGAGAATAATAGTTTTCCATCACACCGCTTGCAATTATGTTTTAGATTAAAAATCAACTCAGCTTGGCCCACAAAGGAAATCATAATAAATTCTAAAAGGCAGAAATGGGGCATTTTCATACACTGACTGCAATGGAGTTGGATATTAAGAACAAAATGACAATTGAAGAATCTCACCTACTTGAAAGTTTCAGAAAATACATACACACAATTTGAGCTACTTTTGAGCTGAAGGGTAAATCAGAATGGAAATTAAAATCTTTTTATATATTGATAAAAATATTAACAGAGCAAAANAGTCTTTGAGTTATAGACAAAAGTGATATTTTAAGGAAAGTTTGTAACCATAAATACTTTTTATAAGAATAAAAGAGAGTTCTATGTAAAATTATCTTTCAGCTCAAAAAGCAAGAAAAACTACAAAATAAAATTCTAATCCTTATTTTTAAAAATCTTTTAAAACTAGATATAGTAGCAAACTTCCTTCATCTTGTCAAGGATCTTTACAGGAGACCTTCGAAACTTCACCTTTATCACCTTCTAACTACAGGGATAAGGATGTAACCTCTGCCACTCGACACACTCTGCTTGGTCCCTAGTCCAGAGGTCCTCAGTTCAGGCTGTCTATAAGGATCATGTGGAAGTCTTAAAATAATGGTGATATGGAGACTCTGCCCCTGTCCCTATCCATATGAATCAGAATTCACGTGGGGTTAGCCTGGTCACCAGTGCTTCACAGAGCACTCCAGGAGAACAGAATTAGAAATAGTCCCTCCTAGACCAAACTAGACAAGAAAAAGCAGTAACTAGAGGTTAAACGCCATACTCTTNACCCTTCCCTTCTTCTTGATTTTTTATCTTCTCTTTACCTATCATCTACCTATCATTTGACTATTTACTCATCTATTATCTATCAATAAATCAATCTGTCTATCATCTATCTACCATTATCTGTCAATCATCACTTATTGTCTGTCTATACCCACTTTGTCATCTGCCTATCTCTTATCATTTATCTATTTATATGCATCCTTCTGTGTGTCTGTCTATCTGTCTGTCTATCTATCTATCTATCTATCTATCTATCTATCTATCTATCTATCTATCTATCTATCTATCTATCTATCTATCTCTATCATCTATCTGTCTGTCTATCTATCTATCTATCTATCTATCTATCTATCTATCTATCTATGTCCCATCGCTCTCTCCATCATCTATCATTCATCATCTGTCTATATCCACTTCATCTGTCATGCATCTTTCTGTATAGCAACAATACAACTCAGAAGGTTGGAGCTTCAGGTCTATCTGTCNCTGGTCAACATTGCCTGGGCATAACTCTGCTTAGTGACCCCANTCAGGCATGATTGTGAAGCCTACTTGCTAGGTTATGACACATCCACGACTTCTCTCAATTTCATAGACAAGACCTTAAAGCCACTAGAACCCCTGGACAAAGATGGTGGCAGACATTACTCTAAATTCTACATGTGCTGGCAGGCTCATCCTTTTGGTGAGTCCCTAGTGTTAAGTTTTGAAAAGACTGCTGTTTCTCAATGAAAACTTGTAACTATTTTGGTCTGAGATATCTGGTAGTTGAGTAATTGGGATTTTCAACCCTGGGAAGATCTGAATATTGGGATCCTTAGTCCATTTAGTCTGTAGGTCATAGGCAGAGAGCATTTTCTTCAGCAAGGCAGACTGAACTCATTCCTACTTTGCGGGACTTTGATAAAAGTGACCTGTTCATTCTGACTTTCCAGAATTTTCTTTGTGTTGTCACTTCCTTTATTACATTTGTATACCATGAAATTTGCTTTCCAAAGTGAAAAACTGACCTTGAATTGACACACCAAGACAGAGGTCCCAGTTTTCCAGCCTGTAGGATCTAGGTCCTCAAGAGCTACTCCCTGATGTTAGCCTTTTCTCTGCTAAAGGCTGCACCTGCTGGGTTGAGCCTTAGCTACACACATTGGAAACCTGTGTTACCAAGTATTGGTTCTTGTGAACAGGAAAGCCCATCTCCCACACAGCCTCAATTCTCAGAANTTTCTCTTTGCTTTCTTGCTCTCTCTATCTTTTTCTTCTTTTCCTTTCCTCTCCTCTTCTCTCTTCTTCTCTCCCCCCACACACTTTTTAAAGACAGGGTCTCACTGTGTAGCTCTGGTTGTCTTAGAACTCTCTGTAGACCAGGCTGGCCTCAAACTCATAGAGATCCGCCTGCCTCTGCCTCCCAAGTGCTGGGATTAAAGACATGCACCACCATACACAGTTTTGTTTTATCTTTTAAGGATTAGCTGCCTACTGAAACCTCTCACTTGCAGATTAGCTGCACACTAAAGTTGGTCAGCAATACACAAGCCCTCTCTCNTTTAGTGCGTCCTAGTCCCAAGTTATCGGAGATCACATCTGGAAGAATGCTGGCCCCAGATGCTGACCACAGCAGAAGTCACACAAGTCATTTAATCAACATAGAAACTTCAATAACTTTTCTCCTCCTCCTCCTCCTCCTCCTTGTTTCTTTGTTCTCCCTTTCTGCCTCCTATTCCTTCCAAGCACCCTGAGGTCATATAGTCGCCTGTCTCCATTTCTAGACTTGCGTTTCCTTTTGCCCAGATTACGATCTTCCAATTGTATAGTGGNCTCCTCCTGCTCCCCCTACCTCTTCCTCTTCTCCTCGTGTAGTCTAGGTTCACTTTGGACTTGTGACCCTCCTGTCTCAGCCTCCTAAATACTGGGATTTCAGGCGTTATACAACCATACTTTGTCTACAATGACATTTTATATAAGGGACTTGAACATCATATCTACAAATGGTCGTGGAACCAATTCTCTGGGTATTGAGTGATGGCTATATATGTACATACATGCATATGCTCTGGATGGATGGTCACCAAACTGAGTGCAGTTGTACCTTTGGGGAAAGGACTTGGGATAAAGCATGTTTGTTGTGCTTCATCTGTGATGTGTGAACTTTTTATTTGTTCACCTGTAATTGATTTATCTGTTTGCATTAAGAAGACGTAAGAAGGTCACCAGGGTCTTGGTGACACTGAGGTTACAAGCCAGTGGATCCCAGCAGAGCTTGGCTTCCAGGGTTAGTAGACCTGGCCTCCAACCTCTCCCCCATTTCAGGGGATGTTTAGGCCCTTTAAAGTTGTTTGCATTGACAAAATGGGTACCTAATATTGTAATATCTAATTGCACTATGTAATCATCAAAATAGTATCATCATCCACTGTTGTGTAATTACAGCATAGTGTGACACTTTGGAATGTTTAGTATTAAATGTAGAAGTGAGAACAGAAGCATTGAGTGTATAAGTGAAGACACACCAATTTAACACATGTGAAATGCCAAGTACATTAAAAGCTCACACTCAGTGTCATAGCTAAGTTTGTAACAGTGCTGAAGACTGATCGCAGGTCCTGGCGCATGCTAGGCAAACACTCTACCACTGAGTGACATCTCCAGCCCTTACGAAGTTGAGTTTTGAACACAGTTTCCTGGACTCTAAGCCCTGAACTCTTAGCATAGAATCTCTTTGTGCAAGTTAGTTTTTTGTGAACTTGTCACAAGCTAGAGTTGTTTGGGAAAGGAACCTCAATTGAGAGACTGCCTCCATCAGATTGGCCTGTAGATAAGTCTGAAGGGCATTTTCTTGATTGATGATTGATGTGGGAGGGCGAAGCTCACCCAGGACAGTGCTCCCTGTGAGCAGGTAGCTCTGCGTCATAGAAGAAAGCAGGCTGAGCAAGTCAGTAAGCAGTGTATTTTTATGGTCTCTACTTCAGTTCCTTCATCCTTGAATTTCTGCTCTGACTTCCCTGGCCTCCCCCCTATAAGCTGAAGTAAACCCCCTCCTCCTCTAGGCTGCCTCCTCTAGGTTGCTTCATCATAGCAACAGAAGGAAACCAGAAAACCTTCCAAGCACCCTGAGGTCATATAGTCGCCTGTCTCCATTTCTAGACTTGCGTTTCCTTTTGCCCAGATTACGATCTTCCAATTGTATAGTGGCAGTGACACCCCAGTTCTTCTCCCACCCGACTTCTAGATAGAACGTTATANAGTAAACAAAAGGAGCACAACTGAACCTGACTTAGTTGGAAGGAAGATGCAGTGCGAAGAGGCTTTGACAATGACATTTGAAACCATGTGTCTCCTGCAGAGCCAGACAGACTGTCTCAGACCCCTGGGAGGAAGATGTAACACAGGCAGTCACTTGGTGGTGTAGAAATTAAGTACAGTTCATTAAAACACAATATTTAGGTATAATAATTCTGCAAGAGCAGCTTTGAATAATTGAAGATGCATTTAATCGACTCTATTGCTCTGGTATGAATACTAAGAGTGAGGCTACAGCAATTCTTAAAGTTGAACAAATACTGATCAGTATGTTTTCAGCATGGAAGGTGCTTGGTACCAGGCACAAGCTCATGCAGGATGACACTGGTGAATAAGGCCATCTCAGGCTTCTCTGGCTTCTTCATTATTCTATGCCCACTACTTGTACAGTTTCTACCCAACACCCACCAACTCTGATGGCTGTCTTCCAGCTGTAATAGAACCTACAACAATAGGCCTGGGATATCCATGTCATGTCCAGATAATTTCTGAACTATCAACTTCCTATTAATAATTATGTNCAACACAAAGGATTATTTAACCTTTCAAAGTAGAAGTTCACATTCCTGNATCCTGTGACAAATTTAAAAATAAGTATTACATCCTTTGTATTTCNGAGACTAGGGCTGGCCTTTGGTCCAATTCCATTAATCAAGAGCTTTGTGTTGTACTAAATGGTGACTTGCTTCAGCTTATAGGTTACAGCCCATCACTGAGAGAAGTCAGGGCAGAAACTCAAGAAGGAACTCGGAGTCAGAACTGATAGCTATTCCACACATTATCACCTCCAATCAAGAAATACATCACAGCCCAGGAAGAATGACAGAAGCCATGGAGAATGATGCTTGCAGGCTCACATAGGCAAGTACTTTACCAGCTNAGCTNCATTCCCAGCCTCAGATCCATCAGAATCTTATGGGACCATCAGGGTACATACATTGTACTGTTAACCAAACCTTCCTGTACATCTCAGGCCCACCTGCCCAGGGCATGGTGTTACCCNTGGCAAGTTAGGTCCATTTCAATCATCAATCAAGACAATCCCCCATAGACATGACCACAGGCCAATNTGATCTGGGCAATCCCTGAATTAACATTCTGTTCTTAGGTGAATTTAGGATATATGAAGTCAACAGTTAAAGCTAACTAGGACAAGAGCAAGAGTCACAGCATCCTCCGGGTGTTAAGTCTCTAGACCTCGAGATCCAAGCCCAGCAATAAAAGAGAGTAAGGAGGAAAGATGGCCCGCTCCAAGTNGGCACACTTTTCATCATTNACTCTGTCCAGGTCCCGTCAGGGTCATGTCAGATACACTGCAGGGAAGGTGACCCTCCTTCCACTTTGCTCACACTTTCATGCTCTCAGAGGCCGGAACTATGAAGTTCACTGAGGGCTCCAAAGGTTCCTCTGTCTCTCTCAGGGCTTCACACAGGAAGGAGCAGCCATCATGACGTCAATCCAGAATTAGATCTGGAGTCATTTGGCCCACTTCTGTCAGGAGCTATCTACAACCACTGTCAGTCAGGATTACACTTGATTGTCATTTCTTGTCCTAATGCTTGAAATTCTCCAATACATCTGTTTATCCAATTAATTGTGTTTCTTATCTGCTCTCCCCTGCTAGGTTGCAAGCTCTATAGGGTCAGCTGTTTTATTATTTTGTTCACTAACGAATGTCCAGAACTTGTCATACCATTTTTTTTGTGGGGCAAGTGGAAGGCATTAATGAGTGCCAGTCTGTACTCCTTACCCGTCACTCATCCTCCTCTCCTCTGCTGCATTAGCCAGAGTGTGAAAGGTCACAGGCATAATGGGTAACTCTGAAATCTTAGGGGTTTACTGCAAACAGGATTTTTATCCATTCACAGTANGTGCCCAACCAGCCAGTANTGGGGGTNGGGTGTGCANGGTCTTTATTTGCAATGGTGATGGTCACTGCAGGGACCAGGACAGATAGCTGGGTCACACACTGGCTTTTCTGTGCTTTAGCCCACAGAGACATAAGTCACTTCTGCTCAGAACTTACGCTCACATGGAGAACTGCCTTGAGGCAGGAAGAGTCGGAGGGAGTGTAAGAGGTAGATAGAATATGGACAGAACCTCTCTGTCTCTTCCATACCCTCTCAGGCCCTTTCATGTTCGTAGAAAACATATACAGCACAAAGATGGTTTGCTTAGCAGTTCAATGTATGTACCCTGGTGGTCCCATAA
>LZPO01077106.1:3440-16659 GCA_001675575.1 Neotoma lepida
ACTGTGTACCATGGTGGGAATCTGCCAATTGTGGCGTCTTGCAGCCCGCATGAGACATGAAGTACAAAGCTGTTTTTAGCTCAATTTTAGAATTTGTTTTTACTCAAGTTTTAGGTGGAAACTCTTGACACCACATATGGGCACCATTTGTAGGTGGATGTTTTAGCTAAATTGAATAAAATCCTACTATGCCAAGCTATTCACCATTTAATAAACATTTTACATTAAACCAAAGTATAAAAATGTATGTATGTACATAAAATTGATAATACAGTCATCTTCTAAAAGGCTCACNAAGGCTGGGCATTTTAATCTTTTACATGTAATCATACATAAAGATTCNTTTTTTGTATGTTGTTCAAACATTTGAGGTACAAGATTATATACTTTGATTTATTTCACAGAGTTAATGTAAAATCAGCCTCTAAATTAGGAAGAAGTAAAAATATAGCCCTACAATAAATTAAATTGAGCAAACACAGTTCCTTACACTATCTGGTTGCACTTAAATTGGCACTAGACATTTCACATAGCTTCATGAATGTACAATTTCATGACTATTTTCTTATATAACGTAAGTATTTCTCAATTATGTGGATTTCTTAAAAATTGACTTTGATTTTAAAAAGTTAGCGGCATAAAGTCATATGAAAATAAGAAAATATAAGGGAACACAAAATATCAAGATTTATTTTCTGATCAGCTTAATTAACATGGAAGATGAGCCAGAACCACTCAAGGTCTCCAAATTCTCCTTTTACTGCATATATAGTCTTAAATATATTAATTCAATATTGAATGCCAATCTCTTTCTTCCCTCTCTTGTCTCTGAATATGTATGGTATATATGTTTTAATTTGCATACTCCATGCCATCAATACTCATGTATTCGACATTTCTGGTGATCACTTTTTCCTAAATTAGTTTCCATTTAGAAGAATTTTCTTTCAGCATGCATACATTTATTTAATTTTGGAATTGCAAATCTGCTGGTGGTAAACATTCTTAGTTTTATCTGGAAAGGCATTTTGATTTTAATGGTTATAAAATTATGACTTTGGGTTCTTTTTGTTTATGTTATTAGTGTTGTTTGTTTTCTTATTATTACTTTTAGCTTATTTTTCTNGCCTCTAACTTTCATCAGTAATATAAAATCAATATACATTTAGTTTTTCCCACTTGGCAGAGTGCTTCACACTTGCTTTATGATTTTTTTCTGTATCTTTGGCAGTTTGACTATGCATTGTAGACACATTTTCATTGAAAACAATATCTTCATTCAGTTTGCTAAGTTTAAATAAGTAAATTTTTAGATACAATTTTGAAAAATTTAGTCACNATTTCTCTTGATATATTTCTTCCCATTCTCTTTACTTTCCCCATCTGGGAGTACCATTGCATGTATGATACATCTTTATATTTTCCCATAGTTTCTAAGGCTTTGTTCTTAGTTTATTTGGTTTTTTTTAATGTTTTTATTTTCTCTCTCTTCCTTTTATTGGATCATTATTATTGTTCTGATGTTGGAATTTTACTTTTTTCTTTCCAAGATGCTGTTAAAACTTACAAATTAATTTTATAATTTATAAATTATAGTTTTAACTTCAATCTACTTATGCTTTATGATTNGTATTTCTCTTCAAAGATTTTCTATTTATTAGCTAGTTTGATTTTACTGTATGACTATGATTACAATAATTGCTTGAAATATTAATCTGCTGTTATAAAATGAGAAATGCTTTAGGACTGGTCTTCTTATTGCCTTTCCTGTAGACTATTCGGCAGCCTCTCCTATTTCTTGTATGTCCCTTAAGAAAACATTTCTTCCTACAGATTCTTAACTGTCACCACTAACTATTAACTTCAGATTCCCTATCTTAGGGTGCATGAAGTTGAATGAGAACTTCATTCAGCTGAATGAATGAGATTTTAACAGTGTGAGTGGAATGAACATTTCCTAAGAAGAGTTTATTTCTTCTGAAATCTAACAAGATGAATTTTAGTTTACTGTTTATTCAGAGTATTCAAAAGCTTATCAGATATTTTTAGGCTTATATGCTGCTACTGTCCATAAGGAAAGACAAACAGTGTGGTGTGGAATTCTACCAGAATGGGCTCATTTACAAAACATCAGTGGTTGTACTAACTGGAGAAAAGATAAGACTCGATTAGGTCATTTTCCATGTCTGTTCCTTAAGAATGGAACACCTTTACTTTCTCAATCTGAAAGAGGAATCTAGCCATAAAGACACCAAGTCAATAAAACCATATTGTAATAGTGAAGATTATTAGGTACAAAACCCTTTTTAATTGTGATTAATCCAGTGTTTTCTAAATACAGCTGACTGCCAATCTCATTTCCACAAATAAAGAGATAATCTAGTTAGAGTCCTCTATAGAAAATTGAATTAAATGAGAAAGAAAACTATATTAAGTATGTTAATGAGACCTGACACCTAGAATAATAAGGCTATCAGATACGAATAAGGAGCCCAGCCATACATTTGAATAGTCTAAACCCTGGGGAAAGAAGCCTTTTAATTGGAAAGNTTTCANTATTTGTTCTATGAAAACACAATTTAGGTATCTGAAAGAAGGGGAAGATTACAAACTAAGCCAGCCAAGAGATAGTAATGTTGATACTAGCAATGATGTTCTGAGTATGAGCCTCTCTGCTGTGCACCCTCGAGGTGTGGATGCATGTGAATAAATACATATTTGCCTACAATTCATGAATTAACGTAACAAATCAACCTGTGGGATTGGCAAATTGATGTATTTGATAGATGTAGGTATCTGACATTAACTAAGTGTACAAGTTTCCTGGTTGTTTCAGAAAATTCACACAGATGATCCTGTCCATCCCCATTATTATAAACANGTTCAACCCANTCTTTAGNTCTACTTCTACAGATAAAATATGGATTATATTATCAGAGATTGGGGGCCAGGCAATAAGTCTAAAGACAGTTAATTAATTGTTTTGGTTTTGGCTGTCTCATTAATGTTCTTTAAANATCATGTCCATTTTCTCTGATCCTTTTTCCTANCCCTCAATCCCAGCAAACATCCAATATGTTAACATTTATGTGGACCATTCAAGTTTTAGGTAGAGCATTCATCAGCCCCTATGCTAGGCAAGTGGTTCTTTTCCTTCTTTTTTCCATTCTTCATTCATCTATTTNTTTTCCTAATATGACATTCTTGTTGGTTTTAACATATTTCAATTTGCATCATATTTCTATCTAAATAGTGTCTAATATATAGCAATGCTCAAAAATGTTAGTAAATTAGTAGAAATAAACCTAGGGGATTGTTTTTGTTTCCTCTCTAGTCTAGGTCCAGATTTCTCCTACTTTTAAAAGCTATCCTTCTAGAGCTCTTCCACTAGAGGACGTCAACATCCCTGGCTGCTCACCTCTTCCACTAGAGGACATTAATATTCCTGGACTCCAGTTTTAAAGATGAACACAAGGAAGAAGTCATAAAAGGAGTCAGATGAGAACTTATAGAACCAATATGGGAAATTATGGAATAAAGCTTCTCAGGTTGGTAAATGCATGGATTGGAGATATTAAACAATAGAAATAAATTCTCTCAAGTTATTGTGGTTAATATTTCTCAGTTCAAAGGGTTGCAAATTTGGCTTCCTATTAGAAAGTCTAGATACCAACCCAGCCACAAAACCTTCCACCTACAGTTTGTTCTGCCTGTAAAGTATTCTGGGACCAGAGCCTAGCAGAGTCATCATCAAAAAGACTGGAGAAACTTTATCCAGCAACTGATGAGAGCAGATGCAGAGTCCCACAGCCAAACATTAGGTGGATCTTGGGGAGTCCTATGGAGGAGTAGGGGGAAGGACCAGAGGAACCAAAGGATTCAAGGACACCAAAAGAATATGGCCCACAGAATCAACTGATTGGGACTCATGGAGGCTCACAGAGATCAGAGACCTGTAGGGATCTGACCTAGGTCCTCTGCATATATGTTATGGCTGAGTAGCTTGGTGTTCTTGTGAGCTCCTAACAATGCAAGGAAGCGTGGTCTCTGACTCTTTTGCCTACTTATAGGACCCTCTTTCCTCCTCCTGGGTTGCCTCCTCCNGCCTTGATTTGATGGTATATGTCTGTCCTTGTTATGCCATATTTGTTTGATATCCCTAGGAGACCTGCTCTTTTCTTCAGGGATTACAGAGTGGGAATTGATCTGAGGGAAAGGAGAGGTGGGGAGATGGGAGGGGAAACTGCTCTTGGCATGTAATATATGAGAGAAGAATGAATTAAAAAAAGAAAAGAAGGAAGGAAGGAAGGAAGGAAGAAAAGAAAGAAAGAAAGTCTCCTTGTTTGTGTGTGGCGTTCAAGTTAGTCCCCAGGTGTTTCAAAAACACTGATGACAGCTTATGTTGGAGAGGGTGTGGAGCAAGGGGTACACTCCTCCACTGTTAGTAGGAGTGCAAACTTGTACAGCCACTTTGAAAATCAGTATGGAGACTTCTCAGAAAATTGGGAATCAATCTACCTCAAGACCCAGTGATACTACTCTTGGGTATATACCCAAGGCATGCTCAATCAGNAGGACACTTGCTCAACTATGTTCATAGCAGCATTATTTGTAATAGCCTGAAAACAACCTAGATACCTCTCAGCTGAAAAATGGGTAAAGAAAATGTGGTACATATACACAGTGGAGTATTACTCAACAGTAAAAAACAATGACATCATGAAATTTGCAGGCAAATTGATGGAACTAGAAAAATAATCCTGAGTGAGGTAACCCAGACTTAGAAAGACAAACATGGTGTGTACTCACTCAAAGTGGATACTAGCTGTAAAGCAAAGGACAACCAGACTGCAACCCACAGCTCCAGAGAAGCTAGCTAACAAGGAGGACCCTAAGAGGGATACATGAATTGCCCTGGGAAGGGGAAATAGATGAAATCTACTGAGTAAACTGGGGGAGAGCGGGAACAATAGAGGGTAGGGAATGAGGTATGAGAACATGAAGGAATAGGATAGTCAAGCTGGGGGAGGGATGAAATGGGAGAGCAATGAAAGAGATATCTTGATAGATGGAGACATCATGGGGTTAGGGAGAAACCTGGTGCTAAGGAAGTTCCCAGGAATCCAGNGGGATGACTCCAACTTAGAATATTAGCAGTAGTGCCTGAGCTGGCCTGCCCCAATAATCAGATTGGTGAATACCCTAACTGTCATCATAGAGCCTTCATTCAGTATAACTGATGGAAGCAGACACAGCGATCCACAGCCAAGCACCAGGCCAAACTCTGGGAGTCCAGTAAAAGAGAGGGAAGAGGGATTATATGAGCAAGGAGGATCAAGATCATGATGGGGAAATCTACAGAGACAAGTGAACCAAGCTAGTGGGAACTCAGGAACTTTAGACCAACAGCTGTGGAGTCTACATGAGACTGGACTAAGCCCTCTGCATATGGGAGAGAGTTGTGTAGCTTGGTCTGTTTAAGAGGCCCCTGCCAAAGGGATCAGGATCTATCTCTGATGCATGACTGGCTTTTTGGAGCCCAATACCTATGGTGGGACACCTTGTACTCCTTGATTCAGGGGGAAGGGGCTTGGACCTGCCTCAACTGAATGTACTAGCCTTTGCTGTCTCCCCATGGGAGAACTTACCTTGTTGGAGGAGGGGGTGGATTGGGGGAAGAAAGGCTGGGAAGGAGTGGGAGAAGGGATGAGAGGGGGAACTGTAGTGATATATAAAACGAATAAAAAAAATCTTAAATTAAAAAAAGAAAGGAAAAAATTTTACTGCTCCAAGTTCCTTATCTTCTGATATTAATCCTTCTGCCCTCATAACTTAAACTCTTCTTTTGAACTCTATCAGATTGTTTTGTATGTTTTGCATCTTAGATGCTAATATATATGTACTTATAATTGCTGCATGTTTTCATTAAATTCAGTATTTTATCAGCATATTATTTCTCNGTCTCTAGCAAGTGAAATTGCCATTGTTCTGAAATTACCTTTATCTCGTAATCTATTCATTCCTGCTTTCTTTTCTGGGGATGGTGGAGGTTTTTTGTTTTTTTATTTGTCTGTTTGTTTGTTTGTTTTGAGACAGGGTCTTTTTATGTAGCTGTGGGTGGCCTCAGCTCATTATGTAAACCCGGATGGCCTTAAACTCATAGGAATCCACCTGCCCCTGCCTCCTGAATGCTCCTGTTATTTTTATTTCAAGCTATGTATAGTCTATATCTAAAATGAGTTTCTTAGAGATAGCATAATGTTTGGTCATATATTCAAAGTCCATCTACCAGTATCTATTGTTTTCCCTCTGTTTTATGTTAATGAAAATAGATTGTTTCGTACATTATATTCTGGTGGAAGCATTTCCTAAACTGTTCCCTCATTCCAGACGATTTTAGTTGGTGTCAACTTGACAAAAACTAACCAACAACACACAATTAAATATATTTGTTGGATTTATCAGAGATTTATCAGACCCTTAATAAAAGGGAGGCTATGTCCTAGACTCTAAAGTAAAACTACAAAGAAAAGAATANTTTAATGAACAATTTACAAGAACATACCTAGTAGGTCTGCATCTTAATAGAAATGTCACAAGAAAGAATAAGACTAAAATGATAAAAACTTGATTATATATAATTTTTCCTAGATTAAAGAAATAACCAAAAACTGCCAAAAGAGAATTTTAAAACAGATTCTATTCATACTCAAATAAAATGAAAAACAAATACTGTGCATCCATATAACAAATTACAGTTAATTCAAAATTTAAAAACTCTAATTTTTTAATGACTAATATTCAACTATTGAAATAAGAAAATTCCCCCAATATTGGCCTTTTCAATGACAGCAATACAATAAAATTTTGTAGTTGGGATTAGTGGAGTGATAAACTTAGGTGTAGGGGAGGACATAATTTTGAAAGTAGATTCCTATGCCTCATTAAATTATCTTTCAAATATAAAGGTACAATGATGCAAGTTTTAACATGCCCAAATTTAGAAAATTTGTTGCACACATAATCAAAGGGGGAAATCATGACTATAATTCAGGGTCAAACAAAATACAGTCCAGNTGATTATTTTCTGTGTTGTTGAAGTTACTGATATTCATGATAATTTTGTGTTGGGAACAGGATATGGTGGATGTGTTACTGTGTATCTCTACTCAATTCCATGCATTTGTATAGCTTGAAATAAACCAGTCAAGACTTGAGCCAATGTTTGTTGTTTGCCTATGCTTAAGAAAGTGGTAGAGCTAGGTGTGATGGCACATGCCATAAATCCCAATACTTAGGAGGCAGGTGTGGTCAGCCTGGTCTACACAGCAAGTTCCAGACCAGACAGAGCTACACTGCGAAACATTGGGGAAAAAAATCAAGTAGTAGAGGAGCGTGTGGGTCATGACTAGTGCTAAAGTGGAAAGGTATTTTATTTTAACAAAGAGATTAAGGATAGATGACAAATCAAATGTAATGACACTTATTGAGAAAGAGGCTAGATGATAGGATATACACTATTTGCTNAATTTTATCTATTGATAAACAGGCTCTTGGTACAAATTAGTATTTTAGACAGAATTTATTATAAATAACTATGTGTTTTATTATTTTTTATTTATTGACGACACATCAAAATTGTTAAATTATTTTCTNACATGCATTTTCCTCCAAAGGCCTAGGTGTTGAATATGTACTAGTATGGTTTCTTGTGAGTGATTTTAAATATCTCTTTCTAGTCGTTATGAAACTCAAGAAGCCATGTGTTCTATTGAAACCATAAAATACTGGCATAGTAGCCAGTTTTATCCAGTTGAAGTTTAAAAAGCATCAGATTGTCACACTGCTTAAATGGTTATTTTGTGTGGTATTAGACAGAGAAAGGGGACATGCTATGTAAGGCAGAAATAAAATGTACTAGACCAGGCTAGTTTTGTTCATAATCCACTTTAATATCTCTCCCAAGCAGCAAAGTCAGCTCTCAAAGCTGTAGATAGTGAGGGCAGAGGTTTGCATGAAGAGTGCAGACTTNAGAAAGCTGAGTGAAANTGCATTTACTCAGTCCTTTAGNTGACCTTAGCTAGGCAGGTTCAGGAATGCCATTTTGCCAGGATACTGAAAGGAAGTGATTCAGGAGATTCACCCTAAGATAGTGAAGTATATGTCAGGATTCCAGTATATTAAATTGAAATGAGAAATACTCCCTTAGCAAGCTCAGTGCCATTAAAGATCTTGTCAGTCTTACTCTGTAGAATGTGAACAGGGCTTTCTACACATAGAATGCAAGCAAAGGCAGTGAATTACATGATCCTAATGTTCAGAGGCATTGTGCAGTTATAGCCACAGAAGGATTTATCAGCCACAGGACACAATATCTAATCAATGTGGATGCTGTTTGCAATGTCCATGGTAACACTGCTTCTTTCATGACTTTCATTTGTAATTTTCTTGAGTTATATTTGTATTTTGTTCCTTTATTGAAAATGTATATAATGTATTCTATTTATAGGTTCCCCTCTCCCTGTCTCCCAAATCCTCCCCACCCATCCAACACCATGCCTTCTTTCTCTCTCTCTTTAGAAAACAAACATACTTAAATNNAACTAACAAAAGAGAATTTAAAAAATTTTCAATCTTTATATTTTGAGAAACTAGGAGCTACTGTGCTAATTTATAATTTGTCTCTCAAAAAGCAACCCAAACATGCTTACATGTAAGTGTGTGTGTGTGTGTGTGTGTGTGTGTGTTATGTTATTTTTGCCTGCAAGCTAAACACATAAATTCTTCTACTTATCCATGTCCTCTTTAGAGGCTCAGAGAGAGTAGGCAGGAAGAGTGACCTCNGTGATGTGTGTGTCTGTGTGTGTAAATGAGTGTGTGTTTGGAGTAACTGGTGAGAACAAGGCTGAGGGCATCAGGTGGGAGTAAGCAGCAGTTTCTATGAACTGATTGTAAATCAGGTAGTCTTGGACACTGATTCTACAATTGAGATACCCATTACTCTTCAACAGGATTCCCTGGGCTTGGCCCAGTGCTTGGCTCTGGATCTCTGTATTTGTTTCTATTAGTCACTGGATGAAGTTTCTCTGATGACAATTAGGGTAGTCACCAATCTGATTACAGGAGATGGCCAGTTCAGGTACCCTCTCAACTATTGCTGGGGTCATCTTTGTAGATTCAGTGGAGTTTCCCTGGCACCAAGTTTCCACTTGACCCCAAAATGCCTCCCCCAATCAAGACAATCTCTTTCATTACTCTCCCCCTCCACCCAAACCCCCAACCTAATCCCTCATGTTCCCTCCCATTCTGCCAGTCCTCAGTTTACCGAGGAGATCTCTTCTATTTCCCCTTCCTAGGGAAATCCATATGTCCTCATCCCCTCTTTGGGCCTTCCTTGTTATCTAACCTCTCTGGGGCTGTGGATTATAGCATGGTTATCCTTCGCTTTATAGCTAATATCCACTTATTAGTGAGTACATACCATGTTTGTCTTTCTGGGTCTGGGTTACCTCACTCAGGATGATATTTTCTAGTTCCATCCTTTTGCCTGCAAATTTCCTGATGTCATTGTTTTTAACAACCAAGTAATACTCCATAGTGTAAATGTACCACATTTTTCTTTACCCAATCTTAGGTTGAGCAACACATAGGTTATTTCCAGGTTCTGGCTATTATGAATAACACTGCTATGAACATAGTTGAGCAAGTGTCCTTGTAGGATGATTGAGCATCCTTCGGTATATGCCCAACAGTGGTATAGCTGGGTGTTGAGGTAGNCTGATTCCCAATTTTCTGAGAAATCTCCATATTGATTTCCAATGTGGCTGTACAAGTTTCAGCAGTGGAGGAATGTTCCCCTTCCTCTACATCCCATTANTGTTTTTGATCTTAACCATTCTGACTGCTGTAAGATGGAATCTCAGAGTCATTTTGATTTGCATTTCCCTGATGACAAAGGATGTTGAACAATTCTTTAAGTGTCTCCAGGCCATTTAAGATTCTTCTGTTGAGAATTCTCTGTTTAGATCTATACCCCATTTTTTAATTGGATTATTTGGTTTTTAGATGTCTGGTTTCTTGAGTTCTTTATATATTTTAGAGATCAGTCCTCTGTCAGATGTGGGGTTGGTGAAGATCTTTTCCCATTATGTAGGCTACTATTTTGTCTTACTGACCGTGTCCTATGCCTTACAGAAGCTTTTCAGTTTCATGAGGTCCCATTTATTAATTGTTGAAGAAAGGGAGAAAGAATTGTATAAAGTAGATGGTCAAGGTCATCACATGGGAGCCCACAGGAACAACTAACCTGTGCTTATAGGAGCTCACAGACTGTGGACCAACAACTTGGGGGCTTACATGGGACTGACCTAGGCCCTCTACATATGTGTGAGAGTTGTATAGCTCAATCTACTTGTGGGACTTTTAGTGGTGGAAGCAGGACCTGTCCTTAAAGCTTTGGCTGTCTTCCAGGAACCTATTCCTCATACTGGGTTGCCTTGCCCAGCCTTAATACAAGGGGAAGAGCTTAGTCCTACCTCAGCTTGATATGCCATGCTTTGTTGACACCCATGAGAGATCTTTCCCTTTCTGAACAGAAACAAAGGAGGAGTGGATGGGGGGCAGGGTGAGGGGGAAGGAATAGAAGGATAAGAGGGAGGGTAAACTGCAATCTGGATATAAAAATATATGAATAAATTTAATTAATAAAAATTTATATTTTTACATTAAGCAAAATTACACAAGACAGTTTAATTTTCTTCAACTTATATAAAGTACCTAAAATAAACACAAATATGACTTATAAAAAGACACCCATTACTCACTTATGTACAAAATTGATATTTCTTTTGTCCATAGATTATTCTTTGTAAGTGGAAGTAAGGAAAATTAATAACCTGTGTCATATTACTATACTTTTCAGATATTACTTGGGGTTTAGTTTGGCTTTTAGGTATTCAAGCCAAAGCTATGATGCTAATTCTTGTTTGAAAAGACATTAGTTTACTTGATGGCAGTAAAAACAAAATCCATGAGATTCATAGAAAATNTAATGAATGTCTTCACAGATAGACCATCTTGCCATATAAATTTTTGCTTCATACTGTAATCTAGTACTTTTCTCACATACAAACATATGCACCCCAGAAATAACAATTTNAAAAAAATATGTAAGACGTTATAATTTGTAGAGAAAATTGTCTTGAAAAGAATGGCAGTTTTACAAATAATATTCATAAATTCAAACATTTATAGGTGAACCACATACATCTTATATACTTCCCAGTCTAATTAACTAATAATATACTTTAAGTTGCTAATGTGAAGAAAACAGAAAGTAATACTATCCTTACTACATTATTTCATTCTTTGTGGTGACCAAGGACCTGACAAAAAGTAACTTATTCAAGAAAAGGTTTTATTGTTTTTCTTTTTTTCTAAAAGTTCAAGAGACATAGTGCATTACGGATAGGAATGCACAGAGACAGGACCAGCCACTGTCTGTGAAGGCAGGTGGTTGCTCCATCACAGCTGAGAACACCAGGAAGCTGAGGCAGAGGAATGCTGCTATCTAGCTGGCTTTACCATTTTGTTTGTTTGTGTAAGTATCTGTATTTGTGTTAAATGCACATGTATGTGTACATGGTGTGTGCCTTATGTACATAGAGGCCACAAGAGGACATCAAGTGTCCTACTTTGTCACTCTCTGCTTTATTNAGCTGAGACAGGACTTCTCACTGAACATGGAGCTAGATGAGTGCCAGCAAACCCTCGTGATCCTCCCATCACTGTCCCCTGCAATTCATGGGTTACAGAGGTGCACAGACATGCTTTGGGTTTTTATGTGGTTACTGAGAATTTGAGCTCAGGTCTTCATGTTTGCAGATCAAGCACTCTTACCCACTGAGTGATCTCCTTAGCCCCTCATTTTTACCCTTTTAATGAATCCACGAGTCTAGCCCATTGCATGGTGCCACTCACATTAAAGTCTAGTTTCCCTACTCATGTAACCATCTCTGGAAATAATCTGACAGATCAGCAGAAGATGGAATTCCATGCTCATGGTACTTACTAATCAAATCAAGTTGACAACCAATATTAACTGCCTACCCACCAAACATGGTAGATTTTTTTTTTTACTTCCAATTATCACTACTGTTTGTACAGGATTAAACACATAGTGAGAACAATTGGTTCTGGTGAATCAGACAGACAAAGTTAGAATTGTTAGACTTGTTTAAATTTAGAGATTTTCAACTAGACATCTGAATTGTCTTGAAGTAAATAAACTTGAAATAAAAAACTGTCAGTTGGAGCTTGCAAGATGCCCAGTGGGTAAAGTCAAGTCAGATTACCTGAGTTCATCCCTGGGACCTACATGGTGAAAGGATAGAACTCTTTCCTGAAAAGTTGTAACCTTCACACACATTATGGCAAATGCATACCACACTGCTTTTGTAAAATAAATAAATGTAATAAAAATTATAATGAAGCTGTCATGGGAAAATATACACTGGGAAGTTAAATGCTTAAGCAGGGAGGTTTATTCAGGGCCTGTGTTGGAGGACATTCCAATATCCAAGGTGAGTTGCAGATCAGACAGGATCAGAGTGAGATGCTCTTTTAAAACAAACATCAATCTTCTCCCAAACCAACCAAAGAACTTAGACAAAGAGATGAGCCAGAGAATATGTGNGTGCTTTCCTTTCAATACCTGATTACAATCNGGATGGCATTATTTGAGAACTGTCCAGGGAACCAAGAATTGTAGATTCCTTGCAAGATTCTGAATCAATAACATATTTCAAAAGCAATTTGGAGAATTTGGGTAGAGAATATATATGTAAAATTTGTTTGAATATATTTTTATTGAACTTCTGAAATGTAGTCTCTGTCCCATTCAAATATTTAGAATATTATTTTTTCTTTTATTGAAAATAGTTTTCTTTTCATTTAATATATTCAGATTATGGTTTTCTCTACCCAGTTCCTCTCCATCTACCCTCCCATCTGGATCCACATGCTTTCTGTCTCTCCTTAGAAAACAAACAGGAATCTAAGTAATTAAATATAATAAGATAACAGAAATCAAAACAAGCAAATTGGAATGTCACCAAACAATCAAACAAGAAAAAGAGCCAAAGGAAAAGAACAAAAACACATATAGACACATTCACACACACACACACACACACACACACACACACACACACACACACAC